>ML392963.1:0-85776 GCA_005239525.1 Nicotiana knightiana
TAACCGATAAGCCAAACCGTTAAGAGTAAATAACCGCCCAATCCGCCCGATAAGCAGCCCTATCGGCCACTAGCGGCACTGAACCGCCGTTTTGAACCTATATATACCTGCTGTATAATAGATTCAAAATTTCACTTTGCTTTGATCACAAATTTTTGAGCACACAAACCCTTTCGTTTCCTTCTCACCGTCGTTCATCAAGCCACCGCTGCTCCTACCGGAACCATCGATCCTATATCCTCTCTTTGCTCTCAACTCGTATAGTAATGGCAAGGACCTCCAAAACAGTACCACAAAAGGAGAAAACTCCACCGGCCGGTAGAACTGGCTGTTTACGAATACGTACCCGGTTCCTGTATCGTCAGGACCGATAATCTCTCGTTGGTGCCGGGCCGATGCGAGCACATGTTGATGTACATGTGTTCAATTACCAAGGGCTACCTTGATGCCATGAAATCAGACTGCAGGTGGAGCCTAGAGGTGGTGGTGCACATTCCTTTGTCTGAAGAGAGCATCACCACTCGTGTGAAGGGGTTCTTGAGTGTGTACACTTATCCCTTCACACTGGGTCCCGTCGACCCCATGATCTTCGACTTCTGAAAGAGGTACAAGGTTATGCTTGGTCAACTTCACCCCTCGCTATGGCGCGTAGTGATCATGTTGCGCTACTACTCCAATGAGGCCGGGGGATTGAAGTTCACATTGGACCATCTCATGCGGTTATACAGACCCCACTCTATCGAGGGTTGATTAGACTTAACTGTCAAGCGAACAAAGCTTTATTTTTGAACATCGACGAAGACAAAGATCGGGGCTGGATGAGCCGATTTATACGGGTGAGGACTTGTAACATAATACCTGAAGACAATATGTCATTCCCCGAGGAGTAGAAAGCCAAACGTGAGTATCCTTTGTTCTTTTGGTTCAGTGTCCTAGTAGATTTTTCTTGACGTTTTTCTTTGACTATACAGCCAAACCTTGGATGCCCGAGGCGATGCTTGATTTTGAATATTGGATACATAGGCTAGACTTCACCTCGACCCGAGCTGAACGAGTGTGGAGGGATTTGTGTAAAGGCAAGTGGGAAGCCAAAAACCACGGTAAGGTCTCTTCTCGTGTATTCTGAAGTTACTATCCCCCCTTTTTTCCATTGTTAATCTCCGTTTTATGTAGGTTTGACCAAAGACGCCATCATGAGGCCACGAGCAAAGGTGGCGAAGCTGAATCCCCATCTCCCGGGCCAGGAAGGGCACCTCTCAATCCGAGGTCTCTAAGCTCAAACCTCTAAGGGTGAGGAGAAAAATAGTCGGCCTCACGACGGATATCGTCCAAAAGCTGAGGGCCCAGGATGAGGAAGAGGAGGAAAAAAACTCCTCGGCGTTGCTATCCCGTCCTTGGAAAGCCATCGAGGTTGCAACGCATCCTGAACTGCCGCCCATTGCAACTGAGCCCCTCGGAGAGGAGGCTTCAAAAAATAAGTCGGGGGTGAACCCCAAATCTCCCGAGGTCGAGGCGGTATCTCGATCATTGACTTCTACACCGGGAAAGGCCAGTTCAGAGGCAAGGAATGTTGATCAGAGCGCTCCGAGCGATTCACTTGGGGCCATGACAATAGGTCAAACGTCTTCCATGCCGGTCTTTTCCAAAGGGGCGATCAGGGATGCCCAAATGTTGAAGACCCCCGAGATCGGAGAAGGCTCCAACGCTGGTGATCTTTTTCAAGATTGCTTCGTGGAGGTCTATGATGCCTCCCATATCACTAATGCTTTGGTCCTCATGGCGGATGCCCAACGCCTCTTCTCTAAGGTAAGTTTTTGTTGACTTTTGGTCGTCCTCCTTTATATTCTATTTTTTCTAACCTGTGTTCTTTTCCTCTGTACAGGCTTCTGCTAAATTCTGCTTCGATCTTAGTCTGTGCGAAGCCGAACTCTTGAGGGTCTCGAGAGAGATGAACGTTCTGAAGGGTCTTTGCAGCCAAAAGACGTGGTCATAAAGAACCTCCAAGCGGAACTAGCCAAGGCGCATGAAGAAGAGGCCGAGCTGGATAAACAGGTAACTACCTTGCTGATACAACATGGGGGTCGACCCGACTGTGGAGGTTGACTCTTCGAAATCTCAGCTGCAGCAGAAGGTGGACAATATCGGTCTCCTTCGGCCCGAAGGTAGATCAGGTCAAGGTCGATTGTGATCGGTGGAAAGCCAATATGGACCGCCTAGCCGTTGAAAAAGAAGCAATTTTGGTCAAGTTATCTTCGGCGGAGGCCCAGCTCTTAGAACTCAAAGAAAGGGGCTCTGCTCTGGCGAAAAGAGTCGAAGAGCTCGAAGCCGGACTTGGCAAGGCCAAGGCTGAAATTGAAAAGACTAAAGCCAAGGCAGACAAATACATAGCGTAGTACCGGGCTAATGTCGTGTTAGTTCAAGCCCAGCTGAGGGAGGTCTCTAATCGGGATCAACGACGTAGTGAATTGGCTAAGTGCCGATCCCGGAAGGAAACCCTCGAGGACGTTCAATCTCGGGGTGTTGACCTTTCCGAAGAGATTGCTCGGGCCAAAGAGCTTGAGGACGAGGCTAGGCAGCTTGTCTCTCCAGATAATGATGACAACGACATGTCTGGTAGTGGAGAATATGGGGGCGAGGTTGCCGATGAAGATACCCCTGACCAAGCTGTTCGGGGAGAAGCTGATGTCGAGGGGGCTGGCCCCGATAATAGCTAGGTGTTAGCTTTTTTCTTCCTATCTTTTTTTTCTTTAAGGCCCTGGTTGGCTCTTTTTGTACATGTATTTTTGGATATAATGGAAAAATGTTCTTTGATGTCTCTTTGTCCTTGTGTGCTTAATTGTCTTCACTGAAAAATTCTCTTTAGCTTAGTTTGCGATCGAAATAAACCCTTAGGCTTTTTATTTTTCCGGAGCAAGTCCCCGAGTTACGAAGGTAAGTCCCCGACTCCGAAGCTCATTTGGGAGTTCGTCTCGGGGAAGGCATGTTTTGAACTGATATACGAGTTATCCCCATTGGCTAAGCTCGAATAATTTTATAGGATAAGGTAGCCCCCTAGGTTGTATCCACGATTATTAAGTTCTCGAGCTTGAATTGTTTGTTTAAGCTCGCAATAACCAGATCCTTAAGTTTGAATCAAATGAGAGTGTGGTCTCGATTCTTTAATTGTATTGGCCTTTTGGCTCATGAGATCGTCCCTTAGGCTCTTTTGTATCGGCCCTTAGGCTCTTTTATATCGACCCTTAGGCTCTTTTAGGTTGGCCCTTGGGCTCTTAGAGTTGGGCCAGTTTGGCCTATAAAAGCGGCTATAATTTTTCCCTCTTCGGCTAAAAGACTTAGTGAAATTTTCTTATGCCTTAGCGTATATTCTTATACCCGTAGGGTTTTTCGAGGGTTCGATGATCGGAACCCAAGTTTTCTTAACCTGTTTGTGTTGAGATGATTTAACATCTCGAAGGCTGATGTTACCGAAGCGTTTGAATTATTTGGGGGCTGATTTTATCGAAGCCCTTATTTGCTTTGCCGAGGGTAGCCTTGTTTAAACGGTTTTTCGAAGTATTTGAAGGAATTTAGTTTATGGCGGAAGTCGGACGTCTCCGAGCCGCATAATTTCGACCGTAGCCTTTTCGTGTGACCGTAGTATTTAATATGGCCGTAGCCTTCGGGTATGTCTCTTGGACTTGTTTCCTGATTCGAAATGTTAGTTCCGAGTGTGAAGGCCTTGGCCTGTATATCGGGGGTGCCTCTTTGAGGTCTTATAACTTCGAACTTTAAATAGCTCGAGTAAGCAGTCCCCGGGTGTTCGAGGTACGCTGGTGTTCGTCCCTTGGGCCGTTCTTCATGAGTGTTAGTTTTGCGCAATAGATCATAAGTATACGACTTGTATAATAGAAACCCTACTTCATACACAAGATGTTTTGGGAAAAAAGAGAGAACTTCTTTGTATTATTCATACATGCATACATGTTTTTCTATCGGGCCTCGGCTATCCTACATGGACACGGTTCATTCGACCGTTTGGCCCATTATAAATTTTTTCCTATCGAGACCCATTTGCACAACATCCGAGGGTGACGTGCCCTAGTATCCGAGGTTGATTGCAAAGAAGCCTTGGATACTGTTGAATTATCCCTAGGTAGCACATAGTTGTTACCTCGTTAAAAACTTCGCCTGAAAACCCATTTGGGATAAAAATCGGTCTAAGGGGAAAAGAGTGCAACGCGTACTTTAAAACCTGAGGTCTCGATTTCTTGGGGTGGGTACCTGTAATAAGTTAGTTTGAGTTATTTTGTGGTCTTCGAGGAATTTTGTTACCTTACTTCCAATGAACTGTTTGCCATTATCACACACTACCGCAGCAGGTATCCCGAATCGACATGCAATGTGATCCCATATGAAGTCGATCTCTTCTTTCTACCTACCTTTTTCAAAGGCCTGCGCTTCAACCCATTTTGAGAAATAGTGAGTCATAAAAAATATGAATCTAGCTTTACCTGGGGCCGATGGTAGAGGTCCGACGATGTCTATCCCCCATTTCATGAATGGCCATGGGGATAGGACAGAGTGAAGCTGTTCACCGGGCTGATGAATCATCGGTGTGAACCTTTGACATTTATCGCATTTTAGAACGAACTCCTTAGCGTCCTTCTCCATGCTATCTCAATAGTATCCTGATTTGATGACCTTTCGAACTAGTGACTCGGCGCCAGAATGGTTTCCACAAGTGCCTTCTCATAACAGATAATCTGTATCTCTCGGACCTAGGCATACGGCCAATGGACCATCGAACGCCCTTCTGTATAACGTTCTGTCCTCGTCCAATGCGAACCGAGCTGCCTTAGTTCGTAGGGTACTTGATTCCTTAGGGTCCGAGGGTAGCTTCTCATTTTTCAAGTATTTGATATACTTGTTTCTCTAATCCCAGGTTAAGCTTGTGGAATTTATTTCAGCGTGCAATTCCTCGATTATGGACCTCGAGAGCTGGACGGCAGTCCCCGAGTTAATTTCATCTTCGTCAACCGATGATCCCAAGTTGGCAAGTTCATCGGCCTCAGTATTCTGTTCCTGAGTTACATGCTGTAGAGTCCATTCTTTGAAGCAGTGCAAAGTGATCTGCAACTTGTCTAAATACCTTTGCATCCTCTCTTATCGTACTTCGAAAGTGCCGTTTACCTGGTTAACTACCAGTAGGGAGTCATATTTAGCTTCAATGACTTCCGCTCCCAAGTTCTTTGCTAATTCAAGACCTGCAATCATAGCTTCATACTCGGCCTCGTTGTTAGTCAGCTTAACACTTTTAATCGATTGTCTAACAATAATGCCCGTAGGCGATTTTAAAACAATACCAAGTCCGGACCCTTTCACGTTCGAGGCTCCGTCTGTAAAAAGGGTCCATACCCCCGATGAGGTTCCCAATTTCAGCAATAGTTCCTATTCTACTTCGGGTACGAGGGTTGGCGAAAAAGCTTCCACGAAGTCTTCTAATATTTGAGACTTGATGGCCATTCGGGGCTAATACTCAATATTATACCCACCAAGTTCGACGGCCCATTTGGCTAGTCGGCCCGATAATTCGGGATTATGCAATATATTTTGAAGGGGATATGTGGAAATGACACATATAGGATGACACTGAAAATATGGATTTAGTTTTCTAGATGCGCTTATTAGTGAAAGTGCTAATTATTCTAGGTGCGGGTATCTGGTTTCAGCATCTTTTAAAGTTCGACTTACGTAGTAAACTGGGAATTGCGTACCTTGTTCTTCTCGGACTAGCACTCCACTTACCGCTATCTCGGACACTGCCAAATATAAATATAGCTTCTCATCTGCCTTTGGGGAGTGGAGCAAAGGTGGGCTCGATAGATACCATTTCATCTCCTCGAATGCTTCCTGACATTTCGGACTCCATGTAAATTCGTTTTTCTTTTTAAGCAAGGAGAAGAACCTGTGACTCCGATCCGATGATATTGAAATGAACCGGCCCAGGGCAGCTATTCGTCCGGTTATCCTCTGAATGACTTTTACACTCTCCATGACGGTGATGTCCTTGATGGCTTTGATTTTGTCGGGGTTGATCTCGATTCCCGATTTGACACCATAAAGCCGAGGAATTTTCCCGAGCCCGAGCCCGAAGGCACAATTCTCGGGGTTGAGTTTCATGTTGTACTTCCTCAAGATCTCAAAGGTTTTTCCTGGTCTTCTGGGTCTATATGAATTTGGTTGTACCCAGAATAGTCGTCGAGAAAGGTAAGTATCTCTTGGCCAGCCATGGCGTCGATCATTCGATCGATGTTAGGCAAAGGGAAAGAGTCCTTTGGACATGCTTTATTTAGATCCTTATAATATATAAACACTCTAAGCTTGTTCCCCTTTTTAGGGACTACGACTAGGTTGTCTAACCACTCGGGACATTCGACCTCCCGAATGGACCCTATTTTAAGGAGTTTAGTTACCTCTTCTTTTATGAAGGCATGCTTCACCTCAGACTGAGGCCTTCTCTTTTTCTTTATCGGTATGAACTTGGATCCAAGCTCAACCGATGAGTTGTAATCTCGGGCGGGATTCCTATCATATCTAGATGGGACCACGCAAAGCAATCCATGTTATCAATAAGAAACTGAATGAGTTTTTTCCTGAGTTCGGGGGTTAACCCCGTTCCCAGGTATACCTTGCGTGCGGGTAGATACTCAATGAGTATCACCTGTTCCAGCTCTTCGACTGTTGACTTAGTTGCATCCGATTCTTCGAGAACGATGAAGGTTCGGGAGTGAGAAAATCCTCTTTATCATCTTAGAGTACCTGTTTATTCGCTTCAGTCGAGGCTAGGGGCGGTGATTGGTATTTTTCTGCTTGCTTATCTTTGACGCTCGATTTTTATGAGGTTGAGGATACTGGTACCGGTGTCACCTCGTCGACTGAAAACATCTCCTTTGCAGCGTGTTTCTCTCCGTAAACTGTTTTTACCCCATGGGAAATTCATCATCTGATGAAGGGTCGACGACACCGCCCTCATGTTATGGATCCACGACATCCCGAGCAGTGCATTATACCTCATATCACCTTCGATGACGTGAAATTTTATGTTCTAGATGGTCCCGACCACGTTTACTGGTAGGATTATTTCTCCCTTTGTTGTCTTGCTAGCCATGTTGAAACCGTTCAAGACCCGAGATGCGGGCATAATTTGATCAAGTAGGCCGAGTTGTTCTACGACCCTCGACCTGATTATGTTTGCCGAGCTACCTGGATCCACAAGAACATGTTTAACTTGAACTTTATTTAACAAGATAAAAATTACCAGGGCGTCGTTGTGCGGTTGTGAAAGGCCTTCCACCTCCTCGTTGTTGAACGTATGCCTTCGGGTATGTAATCTTGGGTCCGATTCTCCCTTGTAATTGACACTTTGGTGCGTTTGAAAACAGGTCCCTGCGGGATTTCGACTCCACCGATGATCATGTGGATAACATGCTGAGGTTTTTCTTCCTCATTATTTTTGCTGGCATCTCTCTCTCTGAAGTGATTTTTGGCTCAGTCGCTGAGGAATTCTCTAAGATGACCCTCGTTGAATAACCGAGCCACTTCTTCTCTCAACTTCCTGCAGTCTTCGGTCCTGTGGCCGTGTGTGCCATGGTACTTACACATTAAGTTAGGATTTCTCTGGGAAGGATCGGTTTGTATCGGCCTTGGCCACCTAGTGTCTTTAATCCTTCCAATGGCTGATATGATACCCGATGCATCGACGCTGAAGTTATACTGTCACGACCCAAAATCCATAAGGTCGTGATGGCGCCGAACACCACTGTCAGGTAATCCAATCATTAAATGGTTAAGTTAAATTTCCTGTTTTAGCATTTTTAAAATTATTGCCTTTCACTTAACACGTAATATCTAAATAAAATCCATTAAGTAGAAATAACAGTCCAACATTCCATTTTTATAAAATACATCCCAAACACATCCCAGAACCCGGTGACACAAGTACATGAGCCATTTCTAAGAATTTTACAAGTACTACAAAACTTGTCCGAAATACAAATTGGACAAGGAATAAAAACGAAAATACAATACATAGAGGAAGACTCTGCCGACTGCGGGTCGTCTCCGCATGATGTAGCCCGTCTAAGTCTCCAAGTCAGACATTTTGCTATGAAGGTACCTGTGAAACAAAATGCACAGCAAGTGCAACATGAGTACGAAAACAACATGTACTCAGTAAGTATCCCGCCTAACATCAGAGAGGTAGTGACGAGAGGTCGACTTAGACACTTGCTAGAAGTCAATTAATATAAGGTATAGTAACGCAATGAATCAATACGAAACAAATTAAAATTATATATCAATCGGGTATAATTTACACAGTATGATCCCTTTCTTACAATTTATTCAGCTCTCAATTTGCAATTTACTTCTGTAACCAAAACATATACATAGATACGGCTTCACCAAAAGGTTATTATACTTCAATTTAGGGAAAACCCTTAGGTACACTGGCTTCTAGCCAAACATTACGCACGATTCAATGGGGATAGTAAGTACATAGGAAAGGAAATGCCAAGGCGTACGACCCTATCCAACATAAAAGTAAACTGCACACTACCGAAGGGTCGAACGACGCGAATCATAGATGTATCTTTCAATCCGCCGTGGCGTACGACCCGCTCCCATGAGAGTGTGGTACATAAATCCTGCCGAGGCGAATGACCCGATCCCATAAGAGTGTGGTACATAAATCCTGCCGAGGCGAACAACCCGATCCTATAAGAGTGTGGTACATAAATCTTGCCGAGGTGAACGGCCCGATCCCATAAGAGTGTGGTACATAAATCCTGTCGAGGCGAACGACCTGATCCCATAAGAGTGTGGTAGGAGGATTTACCTCGCTCGCGAATCATACATGCGAAATAGTTACATATGAATTATAGAGTTACCCCGCTCGCGAATCATACCTACGACTCGGGTACCCGCATATAAATAGGCCCATTCAGGTAGTATATCCGGAATTTATCAGGGAATATTTAGCCGAAGAAGGATACATTCTCTTTTTACATGATTAAGAAAATGAAGTTTAACCTACCTAAATATTCATTTACTAATTCAATGAGATTAGACAGTCCCGTTTTACCAACAAAGTTGCAAGTACAACAAGTAAAGCATGCTACTGGGTCCTAGGCTACCCGGACATAAGCATAATAGTAGCTACGCACGGACTCTCGTCACCTCGTGCGTACGTAGCCCCCGCAAATAATAGCATGTATTTATTTAGTTCACCTAAGGGGATAGTTCCCCCTCACAAAGTTAGAAGGGAGACTTACCTCGCTCTGAAATTCCATAACCGGCTTCCAAGTCCTTCCGAAGACTCCAATTGACGCACAACGCCCCAAAACTATCCAAATAACGACAAACCAATAAAAATATACTCTAATATTTGCAACGATTCAAATTATATAAACGCCTAACTCCGCTAAAGGAATTGACCAAAATGCCCTCGGGCCCACGTGCCTGGATTCTAAAATTTCTCGAAGATTATCTACCATAGCTTTACCAGCTCAAATATACAATTTACTCAAATTTCCATGCTTGAATTCGTGGTAAAAATCCCAAATACAAACTTCTAGGTTTTCTTCAAAAAATCCCAATTTGCTACTAACTTCCATGGCCAAATCTATCTACAAACCTTGTATTTAACTTGAGATTAGTAGGGACGACTTACCTTGACATAGATGACGAAAATCCCCACTTGAAGCTATCCACAAATCACCCAACCAAGAGAAAAATGAGAAGAAATGGCCAAATTCCCGTTTAAAATCACAAACTGCCCAGTCGACCCTCCTATGCGATAGCACAAAATGCTTCGCGATCGCTTAGGCCTTCTATGCTGCCTCCCTAATTCCTCCAGTGCGTTCGCGTGTCAGATCCAACGTTCGCACTGGCCAAACGCCTCACAGCCTCCAAACACACCCTGTGCGATCGCAATTCCAACCCCGCGATCGCATAGGCCTTCAACCTGTAGCCCCAGCCTTTCCTCCTCCGCGATCGCATTGCACCTCTTGTGATTGCATAGGCAAAACTCCAGCTCCCTTGAATCTCTTCTCCACGATCGCACTCATCCTTATGCGATCGCATAGACCAAAAATCCATCCCTCCAATTTCTTCTTCGCAATCTCACACCATGGACTGCGATCGCATAGCATACCAGAGACAACAGTAGCAAAACAAAGAAAAATGGTCTGAATTCACCCTAAAACACACCCGAGGTCCCCGGGACCCTGTCCAATCCCACGACTCAGTCCCATAACATCCAACGGACTTGCTTGAGGCTTCAAATCACATCAAACAACGCTGAAATCACGAATTACACAAAAATTCAAACTTTATGAACTTGAAATTTCAAACTTCCACCTCCGATGCTGAAACCTATCAAATCACGTCCGATTGACTCCATATTTTGCACACAAGTAATATTCAACATTACAGACCTGCTCCAACTTCCGGAATCGCATTCTGACCCTGATATCAAAATTTCCACTTCCGGTCGAATTTCTCAAAAACCTTCTAATTTCTATCTTTAGCCAAATGACTTCCAAATAACCTACAGACATCCGAATTCACTTTCGATCGTGCTCCCAACTCTAGAATCACCATACGGAGCTATTCCCAGGCTTGGAATCCCAAGCGGACATCAATATCACTGAAATGCGCTTTAAGCCAAACTTAGGAAATTTTCTTCAAAATGCTGACTTGCACAATATACGTCGAAATGCTCCAGGTTATCCAAAACCCGATCCGGACATACGCCCAATTCCTAAATCATCATACGAACCTGCAGGAACCTTCAAATCCTGATTCGGAGGTCGTTTACTCAAAATTCCAATCTTAGTTGATTTCTCCAACTTAAGGCTTCTGAAATGAGAATTTTCTTTCCAATTTGACTCCGAACTTCCCTAAATTCAACTCCGACCACGCCCACGAGTCATAATACCTGAAATAGAGCTGCTCATGACTTCAAACTGCTGAACAACGCACTAGATCTCAAAACGACCAGTCGGGTCGTTACATTCTCCCCCACTTAAATAGATGTTCGTCCTCAAACGTGCCAAGAACTGCTCTGGAGTTATCTGAAATCACTGTTTAACACCTCGCGTACCTGCCCGTGCTACCACAACCTAGTTGAGCACATTAGCTTGATCAAATATGAAGATATCCTCTTTTATCCATACAATAAGCTCAGAACCTAGTTCCAACACTTGAAATTCTCTGCTAGGCATGTTTCTAATATATGAACACCGTACCAACTACCACACGAGGTACCAGAACACGAATGAGTACCTTTGCTGAACCAGCACCATGCACCGCATAATTCATCATCTAGCCACCATGGCATTCCCTGAACCTTAACAACCAAAATTCTACGAATCTGATGCTCCCAATGCACCTTATAATATACATACATACATCCTGCTATAATGCTGACGATACCACTACAACAGAGGAGATGTGTAGAAATTCCTGACCAGCTGCAGAGTTAACCAAACACTGAATCTTTCCTCTTGACTTAGATCATCATCTCATTATGAACCAAATAATGGTAATTGTCCTTTAATATATTCCGCATAACCTTATCGCACTGATCCCTGATCTAATAATCTTGTCTCACCCAGTATGAACTGTTCAGACAGCAGATCATCCCAGACATGACCAACAGTCTCACACAACGCCACAATGCACCAATAGGCCACAACAACTTGAACGTGATACATAGGGAAATGACTCAGGAAGGGACTACTCGACTCACGCAACTAATAGGAATTTTCCTCAGGAAATAGGAAGTAAAACAGAAGAAGAATAATTATAGGGATCCGTACTCCATATCACACTGTTGCGGTGTGCAACTCGATCCAAATAACATACCCGTGGCGGCGTGCCACCCGATCTACACATGAAATTTACATAAGAAGATACACACTGAGCTAGATTTATTATTACCACAAAATATTGAATATTGATCACAAGCACGCTAAGTGCATAATACCATCCTGGGGAGACTGATGGATCCATATGCTACAAAACTTAAGCACAACTGAGGTGCGATATATATACTATGAATCTCAGGATCTCTCCTGCTCACAAAACACCATCGCTACACGGAGACTCAACACATAGGGATTTGTCAAGCCGTTTCACAACTCACACGGCACAACCATACTATTACATGAATTGGACGAAAAGGGAACAACACCTGAGGTTCCAACATCCCTCCTTGAGGAGCGCTATACTGAAATGAACACATCTGACTCGCATAAAGCCCATAGTCCTATTGAAATCCATTCACACACTTCAAGTTGATTCTGCTTGCACTGAACTAGGCTAATAGCTTGACCTGGGTCCATAATAACCCAATTCCTCTCATAATACACAAGAACAACCATCATAGCCGGGACAAACACCCCACGATCCACAACAAACTGAACCGAACGCCTTCCTGGCATAAATTCTCAATTAATAAATATTAAACTCCTTTATACTTGGTCTAAATCTTCAATCAATCAGGTGACTACAGGTCACACTTATACGATCTTCCCGTGGTCATGCTCCCTCGACCTTCCGCACAAGGCAACAAGTTTGCACATCTATACCACCGACTACACTAACATTGTAAAACAATTCAAGAACCCATAACCAGGATGTAAATCCTCTTTTATCAAACACCGATCTTAGGTGACACTGAAGACAATACCAGCCTACTCTAAACATTCAAGTCCCTTTTTCTCGCTCATCCGAGCTCATGACATCCTTGTTAACACCGAGCCGCAATCTCGATCCTTACACCCATTTACATACTTCTTACTACACCTGACACGCCAATATAAAATAGCGCAAGAGTTCCATCATAACTCCTGAACCACTAATAGGGTGAACACTTCACCACATAGGAACCTTTTACTTACCTCAACTCGAGAGAATTATAACAACACGCGAGTGAATTCTCACCATCACAATACATGCAAATCCTTAAGTAGTGGTCTATACCACCATAAACCTTCCGGGACCTGCCTACACCTGCCAGGCCATAACTTTTGAATGCTTCCAAATGAAATCTATTACGACGACCGACAAGCCCCACATACATCTGCACAAACCATACGCATAACTCAATCACACCGAAGGAACTGATCACTGCCGTAAGTGCGCCATTTCAACCATGGCTAACCACTCTATATTCTTTTAATCATCTTCAATTTCCTCAGGAATAATAGTAACTTCCTTCAACTCATAGCAACTCAACCCTCACTCATCCCGAGTGACCTTGATTCATGAGATCATGCTGTCTAAATCTCGCAACCCGTCTCATACCCTCCTGATAATATTTATACAACCCAGAGTTTATTTCTCTCACTCCTCCAATACTATCCTGCACGCTGAAAATAACATAGAACACTCAAACCATTTTCCCTCTCTCCTAAATTACATTGCAAAAGCTCAATTCTTAATCATAGTGCTGCCTTTAACCCTTAAGCACTGCATACTTAGCCTTCGAATTCATTAGGACCGCTATCAAGAGTCACCTACTCTGACTGGCCCTGAATACAGTCTACTCCAAGGCTCTTCTAGCACAAGCACACCTTCTCAATGAAGCACGTGACTGAGTCACTACCCTTACAACTCGCCTATGCCTTAAGCATAAATTTATGAATATCCCAAAACCTAACCCTGGTCCAATAAGACTAACTTGTGCACATATTTATCAAATTCCATGCACAATTACCATTCTACTCCTTTCCCTTAGCTGTACTAACTTGCCAATATGCCGACAATCCGCAACCCCATGAGAAGACCATTCTACAACCCAACTGCAGGCAGTGGGACTCCCCCACTTAGGCCGAAGCTACTCCTTGCACCACTCTAGACCTTGTTGAGATCCTTTCTCCTTTGTTAACATGATCCTACTCGACCAATCTGCCCAATTCTTCCGAATTCTCCTGTTAGCATTCCCTAAATACTCAGATTCTGTAGCATCATTCGCCCATTCTTCCTCCTACCGAATAGCCACTAGAATCCCTCACAGAAACTTGCTAACCACACGACCGCTAACCTACTCACATGAGATAACCCACCTATGTAAATCACCAACTGACACCTTCCAGCGACATTGTACTGCACCATCTCTACGACATCAATACTCCATCCTAAGCTTGTTCTCGTTCACCAACCTTACCAGTCCGTACGCTCTTCATGGACATCTACTAAATGCGCTGCAATATCCCCTAATTCACCACTATGCTGCCACTCTCCCACTTTGGTTAAACCCATTCCTTTAAGCACTACCCGACCTCCTTTCCTTACGCCTAGCCTTTTAGAAATTTAGTCGCTGCCTGACACTTCTCACATGTCTTCCTTCATCGTATGCTGCCCAATTGCTGCCTCAATTCAATATCATTCGCAACAGATCTTAAACTAGTAGATCACCATGACTTCAAACTCTCCAAAGATAATCTTTCTCGAGCTGCCTTCATTATCAATACTCATCCAGTACTGAACCACCGTACCTCATGGTCTCTGACAGCCGCTTCTTCAATACTTCTTCACAATGCTCAGACCCCATGCAACCAAAGAAACCATGGCACTGACGACTTAACACATCTCATTCGATCAAGGATGACGATAACACATCATAGGTGAATACTCCACCTTACTTGAAAACACCAAGTCTTACTACTTTATCAATCTAAAACCTGACCATTTATAATCCAAATGCCTTTCCTCTACCGGAACTAAAATACTGAAATCTCAAAATCACACTCTGAGAAGAGCTCCCTTCAAGCCGTTCATCACCCCCAAACTATGGGCAAACATTCTACCATGGTATCAACACCGCACGATAACCAACCGTAAGCACCTTAACAACCTGAGCATAACCTCAAAGTTTCTCAGAATCACAGCTACTGGCTGAAACAACATAATATTCTTCTGCAGGGCAACAACAACATCCCCAAACCACTACACATGGAAAACATCTCACACCATATCCGTAGCACCATTTAAATCCCTCAAATCCACGATTCATAGCAAGTGCTTCGCGACGCGTAAGATTGAGTAGGAAGAAACATAGGCATAAGCCTTAAAGGAATCAAATCGCACGATGAGGAATCAAGAAGGGAAGTACTCCTAACAGCCCTGTAGCCTCTCAAAGATAAGTACAGACGTCTCCGTACCAATCCGCAAAACTCTACTAGACTTGCTCGTGAAACCTAAGAAACCTCTGATACCATGTTGTCATGACCCAAAATCCATAAGGTCGTGATGACGCCGAACACCAATGTCAGGCAAGCCAATCATTAAATGGTTAAGTTAAATTTCTTGTTTTAGCATTTTTGAAATCATTACCTTTCACTTAACACGTAATATCTAAATAAAATCCATTAAGTAGAAATAACAGTCCAATATTCCATTTTGATAAAATACATTCCAAACGCATCCCAGAACCTGGTGACACAAGTACATGAGTCATTTCTAAGAATTTTACAAGTACTACAAAACTTGTCCGAAATACAAATTGGACAAGGAATGAAAACGAAAATACAATACATAGAGGAAGACTCTGCCGACTGCGAGTCGTCTCCGGATGATACAACCCGTCTAAGTCTCCAAGTCAGCCACTTTGCTATGAAGGTACCTGTGCAACAAAATGCACAACAAGTGCAGCATGAGTACGAAAACAACGTGTACTCAGTAAGTATCCTACCTAACCTTAGAGAGGTAGTGACGAGAGGTCGACTTAGACACTTGCTAGAAGTCAATTAATATCAGGTATAGTAATGAAATGAATCAATACGAAACAAAGTAAAAGTATATACCAATCGGGTATAAATTACACGGTACAATCCCTTCCTTACAATTTATTCAGCTCTCAATTTGCAATTTACTTCCGTAACCAAAACATATAAATAGATACGGCTTCACCAAAAGGTTATTATACTTCAATTTAGGGAAAACCCTTAGGTACACTGGCTTCTAGCCAGACATTACGCACGATTCAATGGGGATAGTAAGTACATTGGAAAGGAAATGCCGAGGCGTACGACCCGATCCAACATAAAAGTAAATTGTGCACTGCCGAAGGGTCGAACGGCGCGAACCATAGATGTATCTTTCAATCCGTTGTGGCGTACGACCCGCTCCCATGAGAGTGTGGTACATAAATCCTGCCGAGGCGAACGACCCGATCCCATAAGAGTGTGGTATATAAATCCAGTCGAGGTGAACGGCCCGATCCCATAAGAGTGTGGTACATAAATCCTGCCGAGGCGAACGACCCGATCCCATATGAGTGTGGTACATAAATCCTGTCGAGGCGAACGGCCCGATCCCATATGAGTGTGGTAAGAGGATATACCCTGCTCGCGAATCATACATGTGAAGCGGTTACATATGAATTATAGAGTTACCCTACTCGCGAATCATACCTGCGACTCGGGTACCCGCATATAAATAGGCCCATTCAGGTAGTATATCCGGAATTTATCAGGGAATATTTAGCCGAAGAAGGATACATTCTCTTTTTACATGATTAAGAAAATGAAGTTTAACCTACCTAAGTATTCATTCACTAATTCAATGAGATTAGACAGTCCCGTTTTACCAACAAAGTTGCAAGTACAGCAAGTAAAGCATGCTAGTGGGTCGTAGACTACCCGAACATAAGCATAATAGTAGCTACGCACGGATTCTCGTCAACTCGTGCGTACGTAGCCCCCGCAAATAATAGCATGTATTCATTTAGTTTACCTAAGGGGACAGTTCCCCCTCACAAAGTTGGAAGGGAGACTTACCTCGCCCCGAAATTTCATAACCGGCTTCCAAGCCCTTCCGACGACTCCAATGGACGCACAATGCCCCAAAACTCTCCAAATAACGACAAACCAATGAAATATACTCTAATTTTGTAAACAATTCAAATTATATAAACGCCTAACTCCGCTCAAGGAATTGACCAAAATGCCCTCAGGCCCACGTACCCGGATTCTGAAATTTCTCGAAGATAAACTCTACCCATAGCTTTACTAGCTCAAATATACAATTTTCTCAAATTTACATGCTCGAATTCGTGGTAAAAATCACAAATACAAATTTCTAGATTTTCTTCCAAAAATCCCAATTTGCTACTAACTTTCATGGCCAAATCTATATACAAACCTTGTATTTAACTTGAGATGAGTAGGGACGACTTACCTTGACATAGATGACAAAAATCCTCACTTGAAGCTCTCCACAAATGGCCCAACCAAGAGGAAAATGAAAAGAAATGGCCAAATTCCCGTTTAAAATCACAAACTGCCCAGGCTACCCTCCTATGCGATCGCACAAAATGCTTCGCGATCGCATAGGCCTTCTATGCTGCCTCCCTAATTCCTCCTTTGCGTTCACGTGTCAGCTCCCGCGTTCGCACAGGCCAAGCCCCTCACAGCCTCCAAACGCGCCCTGTGTGATTGCAACTCCAACCCCACGATCGCATAGGCCTTCAACCTGTAGCCCCAACCTTTCCTTCTCATTGATCGCATTGCACCTCCTGCGATCGCATAGGCGAAACTCCAGCTCCCTTGAATCTCTTCTCCGCGATCGGACTCATCCTTATGCAATCGCATAGACAAAAAATCCAGCCCTCCAATTTCTTCTTCGCGATCACACACCATGGACTGCGATCGCATAGCACACCAGATACACCAGAAGACACCAGCAGCAAAACAGAAAAAAATGGTTCGAATTCACCCCGAAACACACCCGAGGCCCACGGGACCCCGTCCAATCACACGAATCAGTCCCATAACATCCCACAGACTTGCTCGAGGCTTCAAATCACATCAAACAATGCCGAAATCATGAATCGCACTAAAATTCAAACTTTATGAACTTGAAATTTCAAACTTCTACCTCTGATGCTGAAACCTATGAAATCACGTCCGATTGACCCCAAATTTTGCACACAAGTCATATTCGACATTACGGACCTGCTCCAACTTCCAAAATTGCATTCCGACCCCGATTTCAAAATTTCCACTTCCGGTCGGATTTCTCAAAAACCTTCAAATTTCTATCTTTAGCCAAATGACTTCCAAATAACCTATGGACATCCGAATTCACTTTCGATTGTGCTCCCAACTCCATAATTACCATATGGAGCTATTCCCAGGATTGGAATCCCAAGCGGAGATCAATATCACTGAAATGCGCTTCAAGCCAAAACTTAGGAAATTTCTTCAAAATGCTGACTTCCACAATATATGCCAAAATGCTCCCGGGTTATCCAAAGCAGGATCCGGACATACGCCCAAGTCCGAAATCATCATATGAACTTGCAGGAACCTTCAAATCCTGATTCGAAGGTCGCTTACTCAAAATTCCAATATTAGTTGATTTCTCCAACTTAAGGCTTCTGAAAAGAGAATTTTCTTTCCAATTTGACTTCGAATTTCCCGCAATTAAACTCCGACCACGCCCACGAGTCATAATACCTGAAGTGGAGCTGCTCATAACTTCAAACCGCTGAACGATGCGCTAGAGCTCAAAATGACCGATCGGGTCGTTACATATACTCTGATAATCGAGGTGCTTCCGTGGGATATGCGTACTTATCAAATCCAGTCTTACTCATGAGTCCCCGAGGATTATGTACTCGGTCACCACTTTGATAATTACGGATGGAAGTACGTCCCGTATGGTTGTTTCTACGACTGATATCGATCTTTGATTGGCCTTGATTCTCAGTCGAAATCTCTTTGGCTCTTACCTATCGACCAGATCGGGTGTACTGAACCCGAGGGGGCTCCTAGTTGGTCGTCCTCAACTCTAATCTTTGATTGGTACCGGTTATGAACATCCACCCAAGTCACAGCCGGGTATTCTATCAAATTTTGTTTCAACTGGCCTGATGCGATCGAGCTCCTCTTGTTCAGTCCCTGTGTGAAAGCTTGGACAACCCAGTCGTCAGTAACTGATGGAAAATCCATACGTTCCATTTGGAATCGAGATATAAATTCTCGTAGCATCTCATTTTCCTCCGCTTTACCTTGAGGAGGTTGGATTTTCTTGTCGCAACTTTTATAGCTCTAGCGTGCGCCTTTACAAATGAGTCTGCCAACATGGCAAATGAATCGATAGAGTTCAGTGGCAAGTTGTGATACCAAATCATGGATCCTTTGGATAGGTTCTCTCTAAATTTCTTCATCAGGACTGACTCGATTTCATCATCTTCCAAATCATTTCCTTTAATAGTGCACGTATAAGAGGTAACGTGTTCATTGGGGTCCGAGGTCCCATTGTATTTTGGTATGTCGGGCATCCTGAATTTCTTCGGTATGGTCTTTGGAGCCGCACTTGGAGGAAATGGTTTTTATACAAATTTCTTGGAGTCCATTCCCTTTAAGATCGGTGGTGCCCCCGGAATTTGATCAACTCGAGAGTTATAAGTTTTTACCTTCTTATCGTTGGCTTCAATCTTCTTCTCCCCCGACTCTATCCTCTTAGTAAGATCCTCGAGCATTCTTATTATAGCAGGGTCGGTCGTCAAAGTATTGTCACCTGATCTTTCAGGCACTGGCTCGGTACGACGAGTAGCTTCTTGTTCGAATCTATTCGGAGTCTAGTGTTGCTTTTGCAATTGGGCAATAGCGTTCTGTTGGGCTTACAACATTTCAAATATGACTTGGAGACTAACACCTTCGTCTCCTCTGCCCTGGGTACCTCGACCGTTGGTCCGACCTTCTCTGCGTACTTCTCCATCGGGGTCTCCGCCTAAATCTTCATTCAATGCAATGTGTGAACCGACGTTGACCGGGTTAGCGGGTGGTGCTCCTCCGAGACCAGTTTGTGGGACTTCGACTCCTAGAGCGACAATATTCTCATTCTCCCCGTGGAGTCCCAGGCTGTTGTCACCATGTGTGCCTGTGTTTTGTGAGTTTGACATGATTTACCCTGAAACAAAATTCGTGGAAAGAAGTAAGTAATATAGTGTGTCATACCAAAATTAACACTGAAAAATCACTATTATCCTTAGCTCCACGAGGGCACCAAACTTTTTACCTCGAAATACGAGTAACAATTAAATTTTTAATGTGGTTATAAGGATATGCGATCCAATTCAATGCTAGTTGGTAAATAATCAAGCAAATAAATGGATTAAATGATTTATATGAATCAAACCCGTATAATTGCAAGTTATCGACCTCGATCTGGATTAGATTCGAGAATGGTTTGCCAAGAACAATAAGAAGAGCTATAATACTGCGAACAACTCAAATGCGGAGAATTAACAGTAATAAAAGAGCTTTATATTCAACAGTGTGAGTAAGAACTTGAGTGTTGTGATAATTGTGATGATGGATCCGTACAAATGAATATGGTTCCTCTTTATATAGTAGAGGAACCCTAAATAAGGAATGATTCTAATTGCGGAAGTAAGATACATGATTTTGACATTACTAACCGCCAATAGCTCTACCGGCTCCGAGATTCTCGCCGGGATTGATGATTGAGCGCAGATATTTTGCGATTCTATTACTATGGTGTCGATCTAGTCTGACCTCTATATCTAAGCCTCCATACTCGCTGAGTCTGAACTTACTTCGATCTCAGCTTAAAATCGAGACATATTCCTCGAACACTCAGGCCCGGACATCTTCGATTTCTACCATTACACACTCAGATAGTCAGATTACTCTTTCTTTCTTCTCTTTAACCAAACGTTGTTAAATGTTCTTACTCTGCATCTGCCTAATTAATTGAGAAATTAATATCGAGTGACAATATAAATTGGAATCGGCAAAGTTTTAACTTTTAGATTACATTTAGCAAAGACAATCCAAAAATTTTGGCATTGTATAGTCAAATTCTAAAAAATCTACTTCTCTATTTATTCTCTCTACTCGTAAACCCTTTCTACCTCTTTTTGTTGTCTTCCTCTCCTTCTCTCTCGCTCCATAATTCTTATTCAATCTCTCCTTTCTTTCTAGACAATCAATTGAAGATAGATAGTTAATTTTTTGCTTAATTTTCTGGCTGGGGCATACTAGACAATCAATTAAAGGCCTAAATCTAACAACGAACATTTTTATGACGTCAAATCTCATATGGCCCCCTTTTGATTCAGATCATTAAGAAACTTCTCTTTAATTCAAATTATTAACAAATAGTTCTAATTCCCATGTTGTATATCAATGTATTCCTATAATATATATTTGTGTATATCCACAAGAAATTATGTGTTATACACTTAGATATACCAAAAAAAAGAAAAAAATAATTGATATGCATTTTGATATACAAAAAGAAAAATAAACTTTTGGTGTTCAAAAAAAAAAACAATTATATACATTTGATATATACGAAGAAGAAAAATAAAATTATAATATATCTTTGAGAATATAAATTATTATTGTGATATACATTTAGTAGCTACCTTACCAATAAATAAAAATAAATATATTCTAGCTATTTCGTAGATTGAGTTGTTATACAGCGCCAAATTTCCCAATTAATTCTCAGCTCTATTGTTAAGAAGAGAAAAAAGTAAAACCATAAGTGTTAACACAACAACTGTGGCTGTATATTCTGTAACTTGGGTTTCCTCCACAAAATGGCGGCTGGAATATGAAATTATAGGGGGATTTGCATATATACCTATTTTTGGGACTACCACTAAATTTATATTCGTATTGCACAAATTTTTGTAAAGTGTAATCGCTCGGATCTTAAGTAGTTCAATATCTTTAATTTAACTTTAGAAATCAAATATGAAGTTATCATATCTTTCAACTGCAACTTCATAATTCAAATCTTAAGCAGTTCAAGCTCTTCAAAGCAACTTCAGATTTCAAATATGAAGTTCTTCTATCTTTCAATTGCGACTACAGAAATTCAAATCTTAAATAGTTCAGATTTTCAATACAACTTCAGAAATTCAAATCTAAAGTTCTGAAACATAAACTTGTTCTTCGAATTTCAACAATATAACACACGATTCAACATATAATCTACTCCAAATGAGCTCAAATTTGAAATATAACTTTCAAATATCATAAGAACAAATCATAATCGTCAAATTGTTAAAACAACCACGAAATCAACAAACTCATTTTGTAACAAAGAAGAAGCAGAAACCCTAAACACATAGAAGAAGAAAGCAACAGTGGAGAAGAAGAGAAAACTATATGTATCTAAAGTTACTAAAAATATTAGATATCAGTTAAAAAAATTTAAAAATAGGTACAGTTTAAATTGGTGTCATAAAGTTGGGCGCCAAATAAAATTTTTTGTCACGACCCAAAATCCATACGGTCGTGATGGTGCCGGACATCATTGTCAGGCAAGCCATTAATTAATTGAAATAATTTTCATGTTTTAAGCATTTACGAATAAGCATTTCCTTTCACTTTATTACATATTAACCAAGTAAAATCTTCTTAATTTAAAAATAATAGTTTGAATACTACACTTTAGCATATATACCCCAACATACCCCAGAACCTGGTGTCACAAGTACATGAGCAATTTCTAAGAATTTATACAATTATTACAAAGCCTGTCCGAAATACAAATTGGACAAGGAAATTTAAAATGAAAAATAAATACAGTACGAAGGAGACTCTGTCAGCTGCAGTTCGCCTCTGGATGATGCAGCTCGCCTAAGTCTCTGTATCCTCCACATTGCTATGAAAGTACCTGTGCAATAAAATGCACAGCAAGAGTAGCATGAGTACACAAATAATGTGTACTCAGTAAGTCGCCCGCCTAACCTCAGAGAGGTAGTGACGAGAGGTCAAATTAGACACTTACTACATGTCAATTTAGAATATTTAAGTGTGACACTAAGCATGATTATCATAGGCAATTTATTAAAATCAGGAATAATATTTTCAACTCCGTTCACATTTAACACTTTATATCTTCTTCATTTTAATAACAATCAATCAACATGGGTGATTTAGTCAAATAACAATAAATCGGCGGGAAGGAACAACTTCTTCCAAAAATCCTTTTAATAACTTTAAATCTCTGTCATTTCAATTAACAACTTAATATTTCAGGCCAGTAATCAGGCAAAATCATAGCAACTACGCAATAAATATCATGTGCAAGTAATGCCGAGGTTCGAACGGTGCGGACCAACAATAATAAACCGTGCACTGTCGAAGGGTCGAACAGCTCGAACCATAGATGCATCTATCTGCCCCGCTAGCGAATCGATCATGCGATGCGGTTAAACACAATAAGGCTAGCCTACTCGCGAATAATACCTGCGACTCAGGTGCTCACATGAATACACACAAATACAGGGTCATCCTGCTCGCGATTCATACATGCGACTCAGGCACCCAAAGTTACACATATCCACATAATAAATCCGTATGTTATCAAGAAAGCAGTTTTTCTCAGGAAAGTGGTAAAAATCCTTCTTAAAGGAACATGAAATATAGTTTTAAAATCTTTGTTTTGAAACTCATTTGCCAAGTTTAATGATATTCCATAATATAACCCTACTAGGTGTACAATTATCCACAGAGGAATCAATTCTCTTTTTAGATGATTAAAATAATAAAGTCTAGTCTTCTTCAGATATTCAATTACGATTTTGATTGTATTAGCAGTTTAATATTACATGCAGGGTTACAGGTATGACACATAAGGCATTCTAGTGGGTCCTAGACTACCCGGACATGGCATAATAGTAGCTACGCACGAACTCCCGTCACCTTGTGCGTACATAGCCCCCGAAGATAATAACATATACTTAATTAATTCACCTAGGGGGACAATTCCTCCTCACAAAGTTAGAAAGGAGACTTACCTCGCTACGAGATTCCATAACCGGCCTCCAAGCCCTCCCGATGACTCCAAGCGGACGCACAACGCCCCAAAACTTTCCAAACAACGACAACCCAATGAAAATATACTCTAATATTTGCAACAATCCCAAATTATATAATTTCCCAACCCCGCATAGTGAAATGACCAAAATTCCCTCGGGCCCACGTGCCCGAAATCTGAAATTTCTCGAAGATATATTCTACCCATAGCCTTACTAAATTCCAAATTTTCCATTTTCTAGGTTTCTTCAATATTTCCCAAATTCCTACCAATTTCCATGCCTAAGCCATGCATATAATCTTGTATTTAACTTAGAGGCATGAAGGAGTTACTTACCTTGACATTGCATGAAAGAATCATCTCTTTGAAGCCTCCAAAAATCGCCTAAGCCCAAGAAAAATTGAAGACAAATGAACCAAAATCCCTGTTTTAAAACATTCTGCTCAGGCCGATTTCCGCACCTACGGCCCCTTATCGCACCTGCGCTTTTGCAGGTGCGCCCAAGAGCCTGCACTTGCGGCTTCCTTCTCCTCCAGCCGGATCCATACCTGCGGCCCACTTCTCGCATCTGCGCCTTCTCAGGTGCAGAAATTCCATCGCACATGCAATCCCAGCCAAGCCTGACCACTCTCGCACCTGCGGCGCCAAAGCCGCACCTACGGCCAAATTCTCGCAGGTGCGGATCACACCAGAAGACAGCAATTCCAGCCTTCTTCAAACTCTCAACTTGATCCGTTAACCACCCGGAATGCACCCGAGGCCCCCGGGACCCTGTCCAGTTATACTAACCTGTTCCAAAATATAATACGGACTTGCTCGAGGCCTCAAATCGCATTAAACAACATCGAAGCTTCGAATCGCACCCAAATCCCAACTTTATGAACTTAGAAATTCCAACTTCTACATCCGATGCCGAAACCTATCAAATCACGTCTGATTGACCTCAAATTTTGCGCACAAGTCATATTCAACATTATGGACCTGCTCCAACTTATAGAATAGCATTCTGACCTTGATATCAAAACTTCCACTTCCGGTCGGATTTCTCAAAAATCTTCAAATTTCTATCTTTAGCCAAATGACTTCAAAATGACCTACGAACATCCAAATTCACTTCCGATCGCGCTCCCTACTCCAGAATCACCATACAAAGCTATTCCCAGACTCGGAATCCCAAATGGACATCAACAACACTGAAATGCACTTCAAGCCCTAATCTATGAAATTCTTCTAAAATGCTAACTTCCATAATATATGCCGAAACGCTCCTGGATTATCCAAAACCCGATCCGGGCATACACCCAAGTCCAAAATCATCATACGAACCTGCAAGAACCTTCAAATCCTGATTCGGAGGTCGTTTACTCAAAATTCCAATCTTAGTTGATTCTTCCAACTTAAGGCTTCTGAAATGAGAATTTTCTTTCGAAATCAATTCTAAACTTCCTAAAATTCAATTCCGACCACGCCCTCGGCTCATAATACCTGAAACGACGCTGCTCACGGCCTCAAACCGCTGAACGACGCGCTAGAGCTCAAAATGACCGGTCGGGTCGTTACAGTTTTACTGAATTGTAGTCTAGTGGTATGACACTATCAAAATCCCGAGGGTGGGGGGAGGCTGAGAACTGCGGCTAGTTTCATTGTGTAATTACAAGGTTTCTTTTTGAATCTCTTTTCTTTTCTTTTTAATTTACTTTTTAAATTTTTTCTTTTTTCTTTTAATTTATTTTTTATTTTAACTTTTTAAATTCCCTTTTTTCAAATATTATTATTTTTACATTATTTATCTTTTTTTGTTCCTTATTTCTCATTTCTTAACCTTTACTTCACATGTTTCTACATAATTCTCATATTTTATTTTTTTTGTTAATTATTTTTCTTTATTTCTTATTACACTTAGCTATGGTATTATTGCATTTTTTTCTAAAAAATTATACCTTGTAATCTTAGAAAAGATAATTCATCCACAAATTTGACTTATAATAAGTGATGTCATTAAAGTTGAACTTTGTTATTTGATGAGGTTATATGCAAAGTTAATTATGTTAAAATGATACTCCCTCCGTTTCAATTTATGTGAACCCATTTGACTGGGCACGGAGTTTAAGAAAAAAGAGAAGACTTTTGAACTTATGGTGTAAAATGAGGCACACATATTTTGCGTGGCTATAAATCATTGCATAAAAGTAAATTGTTTCTAAATAGGGAAAGGGATCATTATTTTTAGCACTGACTAAAAAAGAAATAAGTTCACATAAATTGAAACGGAGGGAATAGATAAATTTTTAATATTTAGATAATATTTTCATTTTACATCTATTTTTTTGTGATTTTATTTAGTTGCTCATATTTTTTATTTTTTATTTTCTTCATTTAGTATAATTGTGCTATTATTATAGTGTTGAAACTACACCTCCTAATATTATGAATAATGAGTGTTTTGTTTTAATTAAAAGGATGATTATATATATTAGCAACTAAGGAAATAAATACATCGTCTTTGGGGGGGGGGGGGGAATGAAGTGCCCCTAAGTTTTGTTCCACAATATTAATATTACAGTCCATAATTTTGCTAAAAAAATAGTTCCTAGGATGTTTGCCGAAAAAGCTTCATTTGCAAACGCTAGAGAAACTACCACGATTGTTGTTCTTCCTAAAGACTTTATTTGTACCCTTTTTTCTATCAGATCAGCTACTTTGTTCATCTCTCTATAGTTGTATTTCACCACTGTGCCTCCCAATCTTAGGATGATCCACCTGCATTCAAAGATAATTGAGTCAAAAACATGGTTACCTAAATTGAGCATGCTTATTACCTCTATCGCGTCTATATTGATTTCTAGTGGTGTAAGTCCTTTTTGCTCTGCAATTTGCAGTCCCTGCAAGGAGTTTAGCTTAGGTGTTTGTGATATATGGCACGTTTCCCATGAATCCCAAAACCTAGTTGCCGCTGAAGTTTCTAAAAACTCCTCCCACACCACCCTTCCACGGGTTCCCAAGTGCAGCCCCATCGATGTTGAGCTTGTATTGGCCCTGGGTGGAGGATCCCATTTGACCCGGATGATCTTCTCTTTTCTGGGTGTGTGGCCAGATAAGATAGTAATATACTCAGTTGCCCTTGCTAGGACATTAGAGGTAGGAACTCGATTATTTTTGTTGTTGAAGAGGTTATTATTCCTATTAATCCACACCTACTAGAAGCTAAAAGGAAAGAGGTCTTCCTAGAAAAGAATATTGTTGAAAGATTTAATCCGTAGGGTTGACCAAATGTTAGATCAAGAGCTACTTGTGAAGGTGAGTTTCTGATGTGGAGTTGTGATAGTGCTTTTGGATATTGGGTGCTGCCAAAATATTTTTTCATTAGGGAATTCAAAGAAAAAGTGGGCAGATGTCTCAATTTCAGCAGAGCAGAAGCGACACATTCCCATGTAGAAATCCTTCCATGGTATAGAAGCCGTAGGTCTTGATCTTATTAGGGACCCTTAGCTTCTAAATCCACATGTAGTTTTAGTTTACCCCTTCCAGATTATGTGGAGTTTTGTTTGCAAGGAGGGTATATGTTGATTTAGTTCTGAAAAGTCCATTTCTTTGTTTTGCTCCAAATCATTTTGTCCTCCTTTATGGGACTGGGTGGGATCAAAGTAGATGAAATTAGGTCTCTGATGCTAGGAGGGATTTTGAGGGATATGTAGGAGGTGTCCCAAGCACCATTGTTATAAATGGTGGCCACTTTGGCCAAATCATCAGTTTTTGTAAGAGGACCCTCAATCATGTTCCTGATGGGTGGGCGGTTGGGGATCCAAGAGTCATTTAGGAAGCTGATTCTATGTAACAACTCGACTTTTCATTTTGCTTTCTAGAATCTTGTTCCCTTAAATAAGACTCTCTGTATGTGCGTTTACTGTTTTATGTTTTATGACTTACGGGGATGGTTAGTCTGAGAATTTGGAAGGGCTCGGGTTGAAATCGGAACACTTGGTTCCTTAAGTTGGCCTTAAAAGGCTAAGTTTGACTTTAGTCAATGTTTTGAGTAAACGACCTTAAAATCGGGATTTGACGATTCCAATAGGTATATATGATGATTTCGGACTTGGGCGTATGCTCGGATCGAGTTTTGGATGACCCGGGGGCGTTTCGGCGCCTAATATTAAAAGTTGGTTCTTTGAAGGTTTTTGAAGTTCTTTAAATTTGGTTTAGAGTAGATTTTGGTGATGTCAAGGTCCAAAAGGAATTCTGAGATCAGGAATAGTTTTGTAATGTCATTTAAGACTTGCACACAAAATATGGTGTTAATCCGGGTAGTTTAAGTATGTTTCGGCACTTTGGGAGTAAATTAAAAAACTTAAAGTTCATATTTTTGATTCAATTGGTTTGGGGTGTGATTCTTAGTATTGGTTTTGTTTTGGGTGTTCCGAGAGTTCGCGCGAGTTTGTTTTATGATTTCAAACTTGTCGGTACATTCGGGCGGGGCCTCGGGGCCCCAGGTATTAATCGGACGAGGCTCGTACCAAGTTTAGACCTGGAGTAGTAGCTGAAGCTTCAAGCTTCAAGTTTCTGGTGTAATTTCACTTGTGCTTGGGCAGCCGCAGGTGCGAACTCGCAGATGCAAGCATTTGACCACAGAAGCGGCCCGGCAGGGGGTTGCCCAGACATAACAGAAGTGCAATCTAGGCCGCACCTGCGACGTCACAGGTGCGAAGGGCATTCGCAGGAGAGGGGGCAGGTCGCAGGTGCGCTGGGGAAGGCCGCTTGTCGCGCCCCCTTTTTCCCCTCACGGAAATCAGGGTTTCGGCATTTAATGAGACAACTCCCTTCCTTTTTGGGATGAGAGAATGGGATTTTGAAGAGTCTCCACCTAACGGATTAAGGTGCGTTATGAGCACCCAATTTTTGCCCCGCATGGAAATGACTCCTAAAAATAGACCAAAAATAATTTTAATGAATTTTAGGAGTTTTTCTTTATTTAGTTGCATTTCATGCATGTTTAATACTTTAAAATTATAGAAAAAATCATGAAAAATTATCACATTTTTCATTCCATGTCATCTTAGGTTAATTTGTATTGTTAGGAATTAATCACTCTTTAATTGATAGATTACTATATAAATGCCACAAATATATACATTAGCATTAATCAATTAGTCTAATTAATTAGTTAAAATGCTAATTAGGTCTTTTGCAAAATAAATTCAATTAGTAGTAATGTGGCCATTTTTGAAAGAACAAATTTGTCTCTTGTTTCGAATTGGCTTAATTTCAGGGCCCAAAATCACAGGCCCAACCAGATTTTCCCACATTAAAATACCTTAAATCCCTCCTCTTCTATATATACATTATACCTAAGAAGACCTAGACCTAGACCTAAATCTGATCTTCCTCAAAAACCTAAATGGCGCCCCTCTATGAACAAAAGGAGAGGGACCAGCCCCCTCCCCCCTTAACCTAAAAACCAGCCGCCATCACCCTCCTCTCCCTCAGATACCCTTCATCTTTTCCACCTGAAAGACACCCCATAAAACACATCAAATCCACCCTGAAGCCAGAGCAAAAAAAAAAAAAGGCTAAGAAGAGTAGCAAAAATCAGCTACCAAACAACCTCAAAACAGTCAAATCTCCAGCCAAAAAGCAACTATAAAACACCATCTCCGGCCTTCTTCTTTTTTTTGGTTTTTTTTCGTCGTGAAAACCAGCTCTAATACAGCCGAAAATAGCCCCCCAAAAGGCCCTGATTCAGCTGGAAAACAACATATAAAACAAGCCAAAGACCCTATTTGAAACACCTTAAACCAGGCCCCATTTTTAGGGTCGAGTTTGCCGTGTTGTTATGTTTCGAGTTGAGGTTTTCTGTTGGAGTTTCAAAAAATTCTTGTTGGCCGAGAGATAAGTTCAAGAAAATCAAACAAAAAATAAAAAACAAAGGTATTTAAAAAGGGTTTCTAATTTCTGCTGTGTTGCTCTGAGAATTTCTGGGATTCTCAGATGTTTTGGATTGGAAGTTGTGGTTGTTTGTTGCTATTGAGCTGAGCTTCAATTTGTGGCTTTTTTCTTAGCTTTTATTTGAGTCTGCTAAGTTTATCTCTTGCTTTTTGAGGTATGTGTCTCAGTTTTATATAATGTAATAGCAAAAATCCAGAAATATTTTCTTTCTTCTCTAGAAGTCTTTATTTCAAAAAATTCATAAAAAAAGAAAAAAAATTCAAAATCCAAAATACAGGTTTCCTTTATCTTGAAGTATTTTTACAAAAAAAATTAAAAAAAAAACAAATAATAATAATAAAAAAAAGATTTAATCAAAGCCCAAACAAGAAAAATTCTTCCTTCTTTAGAAATCTTTCTTTCAAACATTTCAAAAGTAAAATAAAAAATAGCCAAAATATTTTCCTTCTTTTAAAGCCTTTCTTTCAAAAATTCCAAAAAAAAAGAAAAAAGAAATCCGAAAAAATGTGTTTTTCGTTTTCTAAAAGCTTTAATGGAGTGAGTTTTTGTTTTAAAAAAAGAAAGAGTTACTTTATTTACTTCATTCCTGATTTTCCCGAATTACGCGAGATTTGATTCATGCGGCGTCATGATACATAGGCAATCCACATCGGATTCGATCGTTGCCAGTAAGTTAACTGAGTGAAAAAACAAAAGAAAGTGAAAAAAAGAGAACCAAAAAAAAAAGATAAAATAACTGAGAAAAACAAAGAGAGAAAATAACAAAAAGTGAAGGAAAAAGAAATAGAGGTACTAAAAAAAATGAAAAAAAAAAGGAGAGATAAAATTGGAAAGGGACATTTAAAGGCCGGGATGAAACAACGCAACCGTTCAAACACATGGTCGAAGCGTTTAACTGTTAGGTGCATTGCATCCCCAATATGTGATTTCCTATATGTTAAATGTCTCAAACTAACCAGGTTGTTGTATGTGCAAATAAGACAGGTCATATTTAGGTGGTTGGTTTTGTTGGTAGTCTGGTTTCCTATCCTTCACAAGATCCAAAGGCAGAGATGGCCGCCGCAAGTAATCTACCAATCATCGGTCCTGAGGATAGCCCGACATCGGCTATTCCGCAGCCAGAATTAGTAACTGCTGAAGAAAATAGAATGTTGCATCGTCGCATGTTGGAAATGTGGGACGCCTGGTCAACGGTAGGGAACCGCCAAGTGTAATCCCTAGTTTTCCTGAGTTGATTCCCTGTTCAGATGGGCTTTATAACATCCTTGTGCCCAACTCACTCTTCCCATGTGGGCGCCCTCTAACGCCGCCTAATGGCCCCGAAATGCCTTTTGTGGATCACCCTGAGGCGTCGGATTCTAGGTCACAGCCAGCAATGTTCGTTGCACCGCCAGTCTCCACTACGGTACATCCAATAGTGCCTAAGCAAAACTCTAACCCTCAGCACCCGCAATATGAGTCTCCCATGGGTCAGCAAAGAACAATGAGAAACCCCGAGCAGGAAGAAATGGCTCGGAAGATGAGAAGACTAGAGAAAAACTTAAAGAACATACATGGTTTGAGTGGTCAGAAGAGTCTCTCCTGCTCCAATTTATGCATGTTTCCACATGTTCACCTGCCAGTTGGTTTCAAGACGCCAAAGTTTGAAAAATATGACGGACACGGACACCCGATCACTCACTTGAAGCGATATTGTAACCAGCTGAGGGGTGCAGGTGGAAAAGATGAGTTGCTAATCGCCTACTTTGGAGAAAGCCTCACCGGGATCGCTTCTGAATAGTATATGGATCAAGAAATTTCTCATTGGCATGTGTGGGACGATTTGGCCCCAGACTTCGTCCGCCAGTTCGAACATAATGTGGACATCGCTCCCGACAGGAATTCTTTGTCCAATTTGAAAAAGAAAACTGCGGAAAGCTTTCGTGAATATGCTGTCAAATGGCGCGAGCAAGCCGCCCAGGTAAAGCCTCCAATGGACGAAACTGAAATGGTTACGATCTTCCCACAGGCCCAAGAGGTAGACTACTTCCAGAACATGATGTCTGCTGTGGGTAGACCGTTCGCTGAAGCTATCAAAATTGGGGAGATGGTCGAAAATGGTTTGAAAACGGGTCGAATCTTGAGTCAAACTGCTTTTAAGGCTACATCACAGGCCGTTCACAATGGTTCAGGGGGTTTGATGAATAGAAACGGGAGAGAAGAGGGAGCCATGATGGCTTCGAACTCGAAGGGGACCCTGCAGGGCATTCAACCAATCATATATGCTTCCTAAGGTCCCATAACATTATTATCCCTATCAAGATGCTGCTTATGCCGTGGCACCCCCTCCCTACGCGGTGATGAACACACAACCTTACACACGGCAACGATATTATGCCCAAAACCTAGCTCCACCTCCCAGAAATGCCCATCCTTACCAAGCTCCATATAATCCCCAACCAAATGTTCCCCAATACAATCCTCGCCCAAAAGATCCCTTCAAAAGGAATCAGTTTACCCCTATTGATGAATCGTATTCAAGTTTGTTTCAAAAGCTAATCAGGCTAGGTTTGCTACAACCAGTGGCCCCAAACCGGTCAAACCCCGAGTCCCTCTCGCACCGAGCTGATGCTAGATGTGAATACCACTCAGGAGGAGTGGGGCATGATACGAAAGATTGTTGGACTCTTAAAAGAGCAGTGGAAGGCCTAATCGAGGTCCAGGTAATAGTGCTTAAGGGATGAAGAAGACCCTAATATGATGAATAATCACTTGCCTGCACACACTAGGCCAGTAGTCGGAATGATTTGTAAAGATGAAAAATTTGATCTGGCACTAAAGGCCATTGCAGCCATTAGAAAAGCCAAAAAATGGTCGCCAAGCCTGAAAGTTCCCCCATCAGATGGGAGTCTCGGTAGCCAGTCTTGCTATCATTTCTGCGTCCGGACTATATCAGGGTGTGATCTGGATGTTTTACTTTATTGTCTTACTTTCCGATGTAAACCCTTCTATCTTTAAACTTCAAAAAAAAAATCAAAACAAAAAAAAAGAAAAGAAAAAAAAATCAAATGGAAGTAATATTTCATTTTCCAAGAATATCTCTTTGCTTAATCTTGTATGTTTTCTGACTCTACTTTCATTCTGTTTAATGCAGATTTCAACAACATGACATGCTTGTAGACTTCATGCCCAGATCCTAAAATGTTGTCAGACTTCGAGATAATGAATCAAGAATCAGAATACAAATGAAGTTAGGTTAAGAAAATAAAATAATGAATCGGAACAGCCAAAGGAAAATTGGTTCAGATTAGAAAGGTCTATACATTACTACAAGAGTACTGCCAAAAGAGTGCGTTTGTACTTGGGGTACATCGAAGAAAATGTCCCTGGAATAACTATCAATGCAGGTGCAGTCAAAAGATCCTAAAACGCTATCAGACTTCGAAATAATGAATCCAGAATCAGAATGCAAATGAAGTTAGGTTAAGGAAATAAAACAATAAATCGGAACCGCCAAAGGAAAATGGGTTCAGATTGCAAAGGTCCATACATTACTACAAGAGCACTGCCAAAGGAGTGCGTTTGTACTTGGGGTACATCAAAGAAAATGTCCCTGAAATAACTGCCAACGCAAGTGCAGTCAAAAGGTACTATGTTTGATCCTCCATATAGTATTAAATTTTCTCCGATTAGGATGACGAAGGCTTTCATTCTCGCTACCCAAACACCATTACCCTTTTTGCCAACCCTTTGAGTTGGTTACCTTCCTTTGATTACCCTCTTTGGAACCCGAAAGTGTTATTGAAAAAAAAAAGAAAAAAAAACAACAAAAAAAAGAGAGAGGAAAATCAAATGAAAAAATAAAAAAAAAAAGAAAAGGAGAACAAGGAAAGCAAAAGAAAGAGAAAACAAAATAAAACAGAGGAAAAAATAAAACAAAAATCAAAAAACAAAAACAAAAGTTCCATGAACTACGTTCGACTTGATTCCGAAAGGATACGTAGGTAGCCTCTCTCTGGGGTTCAGTCACACCAAAATAAAAATTTATATTCCCCCAAAAGTGAAACTGGGGCAGATGTTATAATAGTTCGGCGATGGTTTCGCCGGAAAATTCCAAAGTTGTAATTCAATCCAAATTCTTTTTACCCAAAATCCCGTTCAAGTCCTTCCGATCAATCTGCAAAGATGTCCAAAATTGGGGGATACAGTTACTTGGATCTGATACAATCAAATGAGAGAAATAAAATGAGAGAGTCTCATTGGTGAAAACCCACACGGGCACCATAAGGAGGCGATAAGCAGAGAAATTGCAAATGAAAGTCTTGATTAGTGAAAACTCGCAAAGAGCACAACAAGACGATGGTGAGAAGAGAAATGAGAGAGGTTAGCTGGTGAAAACCCGCAAAGGGCACCACTAATCGAAAAGAGGATAATTGGTCACTGACATGGACATAGTCCGGGGCAAGGTTTCTCAATCTCGAGGTAATAGTTTTGATAAATTTCTGAGAGTCGGACGGTTTACACGGATCAGGAATCCAGTCCAAAAGGCATGTCATTTTCATTGAAGTCCACATGTATTCCAGAGAAGTCCTTATTTCCTTTCCCCGAAAGGGATACCTATTGTTTAAATTCATTGTCCATTCCATTGTTTCTCTCTCTTTGAATCCCTTTTGGTCTAACTCTGTTCCGAAACTAAGGCAAAGAAAGGATGGCAATATTGATTTATAGGGTTCACATTTGATATGAACTAGCATGCAAAAAGGCACCTAGCCTCGTCGGAGGCATCGAGTCGACCTCGACTGGCCATGGCGGCCAATTCTTCAAACTCAATCTCCTGGAAGGAGAAAATCAAATTGAAGTGCCTACAAAGGCAAATGAAGTTGAAAAGGTTGAGTCCCATGTGGCTAACCGTCTCGGCAAGGTATGAAAAGCCATAATACCCCAAATGCTCTAAAATTAAATTTGGAAGAAAGAAGCCAGAAATGAAAGGCCGATGAAGGTGAAATAAAGTTGGAAAAGGTTAAGTCTCACGCGACTAGCCGTTGCAGCAAAGTTGAGGAGCCAAAAGTTCTCCTAATGCTCCAAAGTAAAAAAAAAGGAAAATAAAAACAAGTCAAAAGTAAAAGACTTACAAAGGCAAAATAAAGTCAAAAATGTTGGGTCCTACGTGACCAATATCCATGGCAAAACCTGGAAAAGCCAAGGTCTCTGGGGTTAGAGATGAAACCAATCCCTAGCAAGAAAGCAAGCGGTTGAGATCTTTGTCAAAAGGGCAAGTCGAGATCAAGCAAGTTGAAATAATCAAGGCCGCAAAACCAACCACCGTTTCAAACTGACAATTGTTCTTTGTTTGAAGGAAACAGGTGTAACTCGAAAGCAACCTTGCAAGAAGCAGGTGCAACCAAAAAGAAACTGCACAAGGGCTAGAAGCGTCTTTGCAACGACAACTCCAAAAAGGAAATTTTCCTCTAGGATTCTTTCCCGCAATTACTCATTCTCTCAAATAATTGAATATAAAAAGAAGAAATGATGTCGAAACAATTCAAACCTAAAGTATTATCGGGCCTCCAATCCCTAGCTACACCTTTTCTAACATAGGATATTCCATTCCTTAGTTGATGCCAACGTAGGGTCTCCATTCCCTAGTTTATGCCAACATAACCTGATACCGACATAACTCGATGCCAACATAGGATATTCCATTCCTTAGTTGATGCCAACGTAGGGTCTCCATTCCCTAGTTGATGCCAGCATAACCTGATGCCGACATAACTCGATGCCAACCTAGGATATCCCAGTCCTTAGTTGATGCCAACATAGGGTCCCACTCTCTAGTTGATGCCGGCATAACCCGATGATTTTTCCAACTTAGGATCCCAATTCCTAGTTGATGTTAGCATAACCCGATGATTCTTCCAACATAGGGTCCCACTCCCTAGAAGACACTAGCATAACCTGGTGATCTTTTCCTGACAACAACATAACCTGTTGATCCTTTCCAAACACCGTCATAACCCGGTGGTCTTTTTTCGTGGAAACAGCATAACCTGTTGACCTTTTCAGACACCAGCATAACCTGGTAATCTTTTCCTGACAACAGCATAATCTGTTGACCTTTTCCCAGACACCGACATAACCCGGTGATCTCTTTTCCTAGAAACCTGTTGACCTTTCCAGACACCAGCATAACCTGATAATTTTTTCCTGACAACAGCATAACCTGTTGACATTTTCCCAGACACCGGCATAACCCGGTGGTCTCTTTTCTTGGAAATAGCATAACCAGTTGACCTTTCCAGACACCAGCATAAACTGGTGATTTTTCCTGACAACAGCAAAACCTGTTGACCTTTTCCCAGACACCGGCATAACCCGATGGTATCTTTTCCTGGCAAAAACATAACATGTTGACCTTTGCAGACACCAGCATAACCTGGTAATTTTTTCCTAAGAACAACATAACCTGTTGACCTTTTCCAAACACTGGCATAACCCGGTGGTCTCTTTTCCTAGCAACAACATAACTTGGTAATCTTTTCCTGACAATAGAATAACTTGTTGACCTTTTCCAAACACCAGCATAACCTGGTGATCTATTTTCCTTTCCAGACACCAGCATAACCTGGTGATCTTTTCCTGACAACAGCATAACCTGTTGATTTTCTTCCAACACCGACATAACCTGGTAATATTTTCTTGGCAACAGCATAACCTGTTGATCTCTTCCCTACACCGGCATAACCTGGTGATCTTCTTTCGGCAACAACATAACCTGTTGATTTTTTTCTCGACACCAGCATAACGTAGTGATTTTCTCTTGGCAACAACATAACCTATTGATCTTTTCTCAACACCAGCATAACCTGGTGATCTTCTCTTGGCAATAACATAACATGTTGATCCTTCCAAGATGGCATAATCTGGTGATCCTTTCCTAACGACAGCATAACCTGTTGATTTCTTCCCGGCACCAACATAACCTAGTGATCTTTTACTATCAGCAGCATAACCTGTTGATTCTCTCCTGACGCCGGCATAACCTGGCAATCTTTCTGACGACGGCATAACCTGCCGATCTTGTCAACATAGGGTCTCCAATTCCTAGTTGATGTCACTTTTAGACATAGGGTATCCACTCCCTAGTCTACATTCACTTCGGGTACACCATTCCCGACCTTTCATTGCTCTCAATAATAAAGTAGTATAGATTTTATTACAATAACTCACGAAATTTTCCTAGTGAAAACTAGGGCAGAAAATTTCATTCGATTGTTCTTGATTTTGCGCAGATTGCAATTTAGGACAATGGATTCGAGACGACCAAAATAAGAAGTTTTGATCCAGAATAAAAGAAAAGAAGAAAAAGAGAAGGCCAAACCCAAAGTACAGAAGCGAAAAAGATGAGGACTGCTCAAGACAAGATTGAAGTCGCAAGCTATGCACGTCCCGTCTTGATCCGAAAAGCTGAAGAAGATTGAACCAGCACCTACAACTAATGAGCATCAAGATTCATATCGGAGTCTGTATAAAGAAGCAGCCAAGACTCAAGATCAAGCTTCAGAAGACCCATAGATAGGAATCTAGTAACTCGTAGTTTATAGGTTTAATTTAGTCTTTTTCATTTTTGATTTTGGTGTAATAAGGAGCTCAGCGAGCAGTAACAGCAGCAATAGTAGTGAAATCACAGCTTTTCGGTAGTCCTAGCTACCAAAACCCCCAGAACTACACTAACTGATTCCTTCATAGCCAAGGATATGTAGGCAACCTCTGAAGCAAGGTTCAATCAAACTTTTTTCAAAATGCTTCCAAATGGAGTACCAAACGGGTAAAAATTGCTCGTAATTGCTCACTTTATCTTTTCCTGAAAACTCTTCATGTTCTCGAGCAAAGAGGGGCAGCTTTGAGCATCTAATTTTTGCCCCGCATGGAAATAACTCCTAAAAGTAGACCAAAAATAATTTTAATTAATTTTAGGAGTTTTTCTTTATTTAGTTGCATTTCATGCATGTTTAATAATTTAAAATTATAGAAAAATAATAAAAATTGTCACAATTTTCATTTCATGTCATCTTAGGTTAATTTGCATTGTTAGGAATTAATCAATCTCTAATTGATAGATTAATATATAAAAGTCACAAAAATATAAATTAGCATTAATCAATTAGTCTAATTAATTAGTCAAGATCCTAATTAGGTCTTTTACAAAATAAATTCAATTAGTAGTAATGTGGCCATTTTTGAAAGAATAAATTTGTCTCTTGTTTCAAATTGGCCCAATTTCAGGGCCCAAAATCACAGGCCCAACCAGATTTTCTCACATTAAAATACCCTATATCCTTCCTCTCTTCTATATATACATTATACCTAAGAAGACCTAGACCTAGACCTAAATCCGTTCTTCCTAAAAAACCTAAACGGCACCCCTCTAAGAACAAACAGAGAGGGACCAGCCCCCCCTTAACCTAAAAAACAGCCGCTGTCATCCTCCTCTCCCTCAGATCCCCTTCATATTTCCCACCTGAAATACACCCTATAAAACACATCAAATCCACCCTGAAGCCAGAGCAAAAAAAAGGCTAAGAAGAGTAGCGAAAATCAGCTACCAAACAACCTCAAAACAGTCAAATCTCCAGCCAAAACGCAACTGTGAAACACCATCTCCGGCCTTTTTTTGTTTTTGTTTCTTTTCATTGTGAAAACCAGCTCTAATACAGCCGAAAATAGCCTCCAAAAACCCCTGATTCAGCTGGAAAATAACATATAAAACAAGCCAAAAACCCCATTTGAAACACCTTAAACCAGTCCCCATTTTTAGGGTCGAGTTTGCCGTGTTGTTATGTTTCGAGTTAAGGTTTTCTGTTGGAGCTTCGAAATATTCCTGTTGGCCGAGAGACAAGTTCAAGAAAATTAGACAAAAAACAAAAACAGAGAGATTTAAAAAGGGGTTTCTAATTTCTGATGTGCTGCTCTGAGAATTTCTGGGATTCTCAGATGTTTTGGATTGGAAGTTGCGGATGTTTACTGCTGTTGAGCTGAGTTTCAATTCTTGGCTTTGTTCTTAGCTTTTATTTGAGTCTGCTATATTTATATCTTGCTTTTTGAGGTATGTGTCTCAGTTTTATATAATGTAATAGCTACAATTATTGAATAAATGTCATGATATTATAAAATCTGTTGCAAACTATTTCACTCATGCGCCTGTTATGTGATTTTCATGTGATTACAATTGCAAGTCAGTATTGATTTGTTTGATATAACTGACCTCTACAAGCATGATGTTAATAGAGTTTGATAGCAGTTTTTTTATGTAACATTTGATTTGATTTAATACAAATTGTCTTGTAATAGGAGAATCATTTGACAAACTGACAATTTTGTGTAAAACTGAAAATTAGGATTTGTTTAGTTTAGGTTTTTGACAATAGTGGATACTCATGCTGTGATTTTCTCAAAATAATGGACTATGTTGATTTGATCAATTCAGTCGGCATTAACGTAACAATCCTCCCTATTGCAAACTACATACCCGTGTGAAATTAATGAATCCACGAGCGGGGTTCAATGAAAAATTATAGTGTATCAACGTAAATATTGTAGAAAAATAATTAATGAATACTCGTACAAATGCTTTTAGGCGCGGATTTTAAACTACTATCGTGATTGCGTACATGTTCGCGTGACGTGATCCCGATTTCAAATAAATCTAAGGTACGCGTTTGCGCGACTTTGACTATTTTTCTTAAACAAAACAAAATGTCATGAATTGTGTACACGTACGCGTGACATAATTTTCGACGCACCAAACTACACGGGTATACGTACGTGTAACTCGCATTGAGGTAATCCTTTAGATAAATCAAGTAGTTAAAAAGTGGTAAAGGATAAATACATATAGGTCCTAAAATGAGTAGTTAGATCAAATAATCCAAGTATGAATCATTAAGCGACCGTTTTAGAACCACGGAATTCGGGAGTGCCTAACACCTTCTCCCGGGTTAACAAAATTCCTTATCTAGTTTTTCTGGTTTTGCAGACTTTTAACGAAGACAAAATTTTCTCGATTTGGGATTCAAAATAAATCAATGACTTGGGACACCATAAATTATCCCAAGTGGTGACTCTGAAATTAAATAAATAATCTCATATCGATTAATGTCACTTAAATTGAAAAAACTCCCTTATCCCCACCATCGGTAAAAAAGAGGTATGACATGCGTTAGGGCACCTAAAGCAAATAACTCATGATACTAGTTTGCATCACTAGAGATCGGGTAAGGGCTCGAAATTACCTTGAGGAAAAGGTGTTAGGCACTCCTCGAGGTCCACAAAGGTGGGTCCCGACTGAACTTAATTAAGCGAATTAGTCATTAAAGGAAAATAAAGCAATTTAGACAACTATTATTTTAAAGCAGGAATTAAAGGGTGTCCTAAGTTTCTTAGCCTATAGGATTATTTCCATGCAATACTTGGTAACTTTACCCAAGTTGGGGTACTACACATAGTATTATCGCACACGTCATCATCTCCTTTACTACCCAATTATTATCTTTCAGTTATTACCTAAGGGTTCTAATAGCTTCTAACTCGTACCTTATGTGTGCTCTACCCGTCCCTTACCTATGGTCCTGGAGGTGTTTAGGACCTCTATTTAAGGTAGTTCTAGACTGACCTAGGTTGCTAAAAAATGAGAAAGCTAAGCGACAAACAAAAATTCAGATAGGACTGTCACATAAGGAGCAAATAGGGGCTCATGTTAACCTCTACAAGTAAATAGCAAATGCACGCAATTCCAACAGACAACTTTTATTAGTTTAAGACCCTCTAGAAAGGATACCTAGATGAGCATAAACAGAATATAAGACAACAGTTTATTAAAGCGAGCAACGATACCTATCAGTTTGCCTACTGATTTTGTTAAAACTCTGAATCTGGGCAAACTTCAAGCAGTACTAAATCACAGTTGTTTTTAGCCCCAGAATTCCTATAAGTTTGCCTAAGTGATAACCAAAACGGAATCCTATAGGCATGGTATCTAAAATTGTTAATTATAGACCTATGACAACGAGTTACTGATTTTAATAGACAGGTTTTTTTTATCCTTTAGAACCTATAAGCATGCTTTCTAATTTGCAAAATTAGTTAACGCATATAGGCATGATTTCTAGGTGTTAGAACTGATTTATTTATTTCCTACAGACATGCTTTATAGTTTACAGAATTAGTTAACTCATATGGGCATGATTTCTAGTTTACAGAAATAGTTAACTCCTATAGGCATGATTTCTAGGTGGGCAGAAACGTTAACAAATTGTCAGGCAAGTTCAATAATACAAAGAAGATCCTATATACATGATCTCTGATGCATATTGAGATTGGAAATAGGTGTTGATACTATGAACATGGATTCTAATGCAGAATTATAAAAGACTTATATGCAGGATTTCTAATAAGCTGAAATAGGACAGTTCAGAGTCATAAACAGCCAAAAGGGAACCCTACGGACAGGATCTCTAAATGCACATAAGGAATCAATACAATGGACCTATAGGCAGGATTTCTACCCCAAAATTGAACAAAGATATATAGAAACCCCTCCCCAGCTTTTTACTAATAACCCCAGATCTGTTATTACAGAGATTATTACATCCCAATACGAATGAATCACATAATACCTATCAGTTTGCCTACTGATTTTGTTAGAACTCTGAATCTGGGCAAACTTCAAGCAGTACTAAATCACAGTTGTTTTTAGCCCCAGAATTCCTATAAGTTTGCCTAAGTGATAACCAAAATGGAATCCTATAGGCATGATATTTAAAATTGTTAATTATAGACCTATGACAACGAGTTACTGATTTTAATAGACAGGTTTTTTTATCCTTTAGAACCTATAGGCATGCTTTCTAATTTGCAGAATTAGTTAACTCATATAGGCATGATTTCTAGGTGTTAGAACTGATTTATTTATTTCCTATAAGCATGCTTTCTAGTTTACAGAATTAGTTAACTCATATAGGTATGATTTCTAGTTTACAGAAATAGTTAACTCCTATAGGCATGATTTCTAGGTGGGCAGAAACGTTAACAAATTGTCAGGCAAGTTTAATAATTTACACAAAGAAGATCCTATATACATGATCTATGATGCATATTGAGATTGGAAATAGGTGTTGATACTATGAACATGGATTCTAATGCAGAATTATAAAAGACTTATATATAGGATTTCTAGTAAGCCGAAATAGGACAGTCCAGAGTCATAAACAGCCAGAAGGGAACCCTACGGACAGGATCTCTAAATGCACATAAGGAATCAATACAATGGACCTATAGTCAGGATTTCTACCCCAAAATTGAACAAAGATATATAGAAACCCCTCCCCAACTTTTTACTAATAACCCCAGATCTGTTATTACAGAGATTATTACATCCCAATACGAATGAATCACATAATACTAATCATTAAACTATAAGGAGCCTTAGTAGGCCCAATGTCAACCTGGAAACCAGGCCTTCAAGCACGCAAGTCTGAAGTACAGGTGGTCCATCCATGATACACAAAGTGGGCTTCTGGTGTGTCAAATTTCCCAAGGGCCTCAGGGATCCCGGGCAATGCTCATGCCAGAACCCTTTTTAGAGAAATAATTTGTGAAAGACTGGAAGACCAACCCCAATGTGTCAGAGTTCAGAGGAGTCTCAAGGACCCTAGGTAGTTCTCACATTGGGGGTGGTAGGAACCTAGATAACTAAGATTAGAAGTTTGAAAATAGTATATAAGGGGTAAAGGAACAGTTTTTAGAAAAACCAATTTAATTTTCTGAAGTGAATAGGTCCAAACCACATGGTGGCAAACAAAACTGGGCCAAGAAACTAACAATCACATAGTTTTAAACAGATTAACACTTATTCACACTAAGTATTCATACTAGTACTTAAAGTGATTTACAAAGAGTAGGGACACTTTGAACTAACAGACAGGATTGGCTACATATATTTGCAATATCTAAACATGCTCAGAATAGGGAACATATAGCTGAACCACACAAGGTTTCATATTACTAAAGATTACTTAGTTCATTAATTACCATTAGGTGAAATCATATAGACATGTATTAAACAGGAAAAATGCTGAAGTTTGGGATAATTAACCAAACAAACACATAGAGCAGGATAGGGTAGTAGCATGCTAGTTTCAGAAATAAGTAAACAAGTATCATGGATCAAACAGAAGTGACACGACCCAAAATCTATTAAGGTCGTGATGGCGTCAGACACCATCATCAGGCAAGCCAATCATTGATTAGTTGAAATAAATTCCCGTTTTAACATTTTTTTTTTGAAATTATTACCTCTAACTTATTACGTAATAACTTAAAAAATCCGTTAAGTAAATACGATGGTTTAAATATGCCATTTTTAGCAAATATAACCCAAACACATCCTAGAACCCGGTGACACAAATACATTAGCAATTTCTAAAAATTTATACAATCATTACAAAGCTTGTCCGAGATACAAAGTGGACAATGGAATTTAAAACAAAATGAATACAATACGAAGGAGACTATGTCAGCTACGAATTGCCTCCGGATAATGTAGCTCGCCTAAGTCTCCAAACCAGCCACATCGCTATGAAGGTAATGTGCAATAAAAATGCACAGCAAGTGTAGCATGAGTACGAAAATAACGTGTACTCAATAAGTCGCCCGCCTAACCTCAGAGAGGTAGTGACGAGAGGTCAAATTAGACACTTGCTAGAGGTCAATTTAGTATATTCAAGTGAGACACTAAGCATGAATGTCCTAGACAATTTATTAGAATCGGGAATAAATAATATCAACTCCTTCCACATTTAACACTTTAAATCTTCGTCATTTCAGTTGACAATTTAAATCATAATCAGGAATAAGAAACATCAGACTTATTTCACATTTTACACATCAATTCTCCTTCCTCATAACTGGACATTAAAACTTCCTTAGGCCGATAAACATGTATAAATCACAGCAAATACGCAGTAAATATCATACGCAAGTAATGGCGAGGGTCGACGGCCCGAACCAACATAAACATAAATTGTGCACTGCCGAGGGTCGAACGGCTCAAACCATAGATGCATCTATTTTTCCTCGCTCGTGAATCAATCATGCGACGCGGTCAACATAAAATTAATAAGGCTAGCCTGCTCGCGAATCATACATGCTACTGAGGTGCTCATATGTACATATATTCACATAATAAATCCGCATTTTTATCAAGAAAGCAGTTACTCAGGAAAGTGGTAAAATTCTTCTTAAAGGAACATGAAAAATATCTTTTAAATCTTTGTTTTGAAACTCATTTCCATGTTTAATAATATTCGATAATATAGCCTTATCAAGTACACAATTATCCACAGAGGAAATCAATTCTCTTTCTAGATGATTAAGAAAATGAACTCTAGTCTTCTTAGATATTCAATTACTACTTCGATTATATTAGCGGTCTAATATTACTGGCAAGATCACAGGTACAACAGGTAAGGCACGCTAGTGGGTCCTAGACTACCCGGACATGGCATAATAGTAGCTACACACGGACTCTCGCCACTTCGTGCGTACGTAGCCTCCGCAGATAGTAGCACATACTTAATTAGTTCACCTAGGGGGACAATTCCCCCTCACAAAGTTAGAAAGGAGACTTACCTCGCTCCGAAGTTCCATAACCGGCTTCCAAGCCCTTCCGACGACTCCAATGGACGACGTCCCAAAACTATCCAAACAAAGACACACACGAAAATATACTCTAATATTTGCAAAAATTCAACTTATATAATTTCCCAACTCCGCTCAGTGGATTGACACAAATGCCCTCGGGTCCACGTGCCCGGAATCCAAAATTTCTCGAAGATATATTCTACCCATAACTTTACTAGTTCAAATATATAATTTACTCTAAATTCCATGCTTAAATTCGTGGTAGAAATCCAAAATACCATTTCTAGGTTTTTTTTTCTTCAAAATTTCCCAATTTTTTCCTACTAATTTCTATGTCTAATCCATGCATATAACTGCCAACGCAAGTGCAGTCAAAACCTCATGGCTCATACTCAGCTTTTTTGATTCCTAACCCTCATGGCTTTTAGGTTTGGAAATAGTTCCCCAGCCTACTAGGTGCATTTTCTTCTTATTAGGGGTAGTGCCCCAGATGAAGTTCCTTTGGCTTTTGTCAATTGCCTTAGTGGATTTTGTGGGTAGATTGATAAATTGTATGACATGATTCGTGATGCTATTCAAGGATGCTTTGCTAGGGTGGTTCTCCAGTCATGTTTAGGAAACTTGTTTTTCACCCAATCAACTTGGATTGCATATTGTCAATGTGAATTGAAAGTCACTATTAAATGGCTTTATATGGAAGATGATAAATCCTAGGTATTTTCCAAAGGTAGATGAGGCTTGGATGGGTAGGTTGACAGAGTTAGCCTCTATCTGGTCAGGGTGGAAGTTAGTAGAGAAGAAGACCCTTGACTTTACAAGATTAATATTCTGACATAAAGCATGATTGAAGTAGTTTAGAGTATTGATGGTGGTTGAGAAATAATTGGAGTCATCCCTAGCAAATAAGGTTAGATCATCAACAAAGAAAAGATGCGAGATTTTAGAACCAGACCTGCTTATTCTAATTGAGTTCCACTCTTTTGTCTGGAATGCTTCATCAATTAGCTTAGAAAGCCTTTCCATACACATGATGAGCATATAAGAAGATAGGGGATCTCATTGTCTAATGCCTCTGGATGGGTTGACAGGAGGATATTGGTGCCCATTAACCAAGATTAAGATGGAGGAGGAGCTTACACAAGATAAGATGAGGCTGATAAGGTTAGTGGGAAGTTAAAAGCAAGGAGGTTGTCCCTGATAAAAGACCGCTCGATCCTGTCAAAAGCCTTTTCCATGTCAATTTTTAGAATCATATGTGGTTTCTTCCCTCTCATCTTCCCAAAGTGGGTTATGTAATCCTAAACTGGGATAGCATTATTAGAAGGTCTCCTGTTAGACAGGAAGTTGGCTTGGCTGGGACCAATTATTTGGATAAGATAAGGCTGATTCCATTAACTAGGATTTTGGTCAAAGTTTTTTAGACAATATTGCAAAGGCCTATATGTCGGAAGTTCTTGAGCATGAAGGCTTGAGGGAATTTTGGTATGGGGCATAAGAGGGTCCCATTCATTTTAGGGTGCATGATTTTTTATTCAAAGCATTCTTTGCAGAACTGGATGACATATTTTTCCATAATGTCCTAGTATTTTTGGTAAAAGAAGAGGTGCAAACCATCAAGCCCTTGTGCTTTAAATGGTTTAAAAGAGAAAATTGCTCTACTAATTCCACTGTCTCTTAGAGGAAGGGCCAGATTGGCCTTTTTGAATTGTAGACAGTACATAGCTATGAAGTTTGGATTGGTGGTATTGATGGGAGATTGTGTGTGAGAAGAGGTGTAGAGCACACTAAAGAATCAAGTAATGGAATCTTTAATATCGCGAGGCTCATGTTTCCATTTACCAGATTCATCTTTTGGGAAAAGAATCTGGTTTCTTCTTCTTCTTCTATTTAAAGTAGAAGTGTGGAAGAATATGATATTATATTAGCATCACCACTAGTGAGCCAGCTGATTCTGGATTTCAATTTCCAGAAATCCTCTTTATTTTTGAGGATAGAGTCTATTTCCTCAATTAAGGTGTTCTGTAGATTCAGGAGGAATTGGCTAAACTGTAATTTGGAGAATTTTGGATTCCAGCAATCCTCGCTAGTAGTCTCTTCCTTTTGTGGAATATATTTCCAAAGGTGTGTTTGTTCCAATAAGTGGCATTGATTCCGAACCTTTGGGATGAGGGGATTAGGGTGGAGGCAGCTGGAAAAGAGCTCTGGATGTGTTTTGGGAAGGCAGGGTAGCTGCACCACATGGAATTAAATCTGAAAGGTTTGGTGCTGGCATTAGAGGTGTCATGTTTTAACTTAACTGATAGGGGCAATGATTGGAATGGGTCTTAGGTAGATGTGCTACAGAGGCTTCAGGGTATTCAGAGATCCAGCAGTTATTAGCAAAATACCTATCAATTCTTTCTAAGATTATGCTTGTTCTGTTCTTATATCTCTTATTAGTCCAAGTGTATTTACTACCTTTATGGCCTAGGTCCACTAATTTACACTAGTTTAATGTAATTCTAAAATAAGTTGCTTCTATTAGTATTAATGCAGTTGCCACCAAACTTATCTCTTGTTTTTAACACTTCATTAAAGTCCCCACCCATAAACCAACTACCATTTATGATATTTGAAATATCTATCAGGGTCCCCCAAAGTGTTTTCCTATCATCTAGATTATTACTTGCATAAATAGCAGAAAATAACCAAGGGGGTAAGGAAGGTAGTACCTTGACCATTGCATGGATACCCTGGGGGTGTGACTGATACCTCATCTACCTGGAGGATGTATTCTTTCCACATGATAATAATTCCTCCAAAGTGGCCCACTACTGGATTTGGATATGCATGTCATATTGCAGCTCATGTGATATCTTCTTATGGTCTGCAATCTTGGTTTCTAGCAGCACTAACATGGTTGTCTTGTGAATCTTGATCATTTCCGAGCACTGTCTCCTAAACTCCAAATTGTTTGCCCCTCTAATATTCCATATGATGAAGTTCATTAGAGGGTTGTGGTTGGTTTGGGGAGCCACTGCTTGTGCCTTTTCCTTCCCCTAGGCAGACATCTCGTTTCTCTATGTTGCTGGTATCTGAGAGCGGATAATTGGTGTCAATGTCAGCAAGGGCTTATGTATCCCCCAAGCTAAATCCACATCTGGCTAGCGTTTAGGATCTCGTTGCAGTCTACACTGAATTTTATTGCTCTCACTGCCTCTAGCCATAGGGAATCTGTCCACAGTGGGCACTAGGAGCTTTGAGGTGTCAACTCTTTGTTGGCTTCCTGACCTTTCAGTATCTTCAAAGCTATTGTTATCTCTCTTGAGATGTTCCGTGATGGTGGTGATTGATGTTTCTACAGTGCTGAAGACGAATGTTCCAGTTGAGGCCATTACTGGATCACTGAGAACTGTGGCGTTACCACTGGGTCTACTGCTGCTGGGTCCGGGAAGAACGGGATCGAGTGGAAGGCTTGATGCATAAGGTTGTGTACTGATGGGGAATAGTTGGTAGCTTGCGTGGAGTTGAGATTGTTCTGAAGAATCATCGATTGCTAGAGTTGGGTTCCAAATGTCGCCACTGTTTAACGCCTCCATTGTTACCCTTTCTAGATGGGATGGGTTTTGGATAATGGGGGTGATAGGTTGATTTCCTAGCTAAAAATTATAACACACTCCCTAGACCTGCAGAGATAGCTCCAGCCATGATGCCGACGTGTAGTCCGGTGGCGGTGAAGTGGAGGTTAAGAAGATTGGGGGTTTGGTGTGTTAATCCATTTTGGGTTTCTTTAGTGTTCCTTTTTTTTGGACGAGAATTGATTAGAGGGGGTTTGTGATAAGTATTATTCATCTTTGTTATTGGAGTCAAATCATTACTCGTCTGTTGGATTTTGGTAATTGTGTCTAATACCGAAGATTTAAAACTAATTATGTATCCAGTTGAGTTGACGAAAATTGTTAAATCACCTGAGTTTTGGTGGTTTCGCAGGTAAGGCACTTGCGTATCCATGGAGGACTTTTCTGCAGGGAATTAGTTGTACTGGGCATCATTGGTAATGGGGCTCTCCAAGTGGGTATGGACCCCTGCGACAGAAGGGGTCGTTGGGTTTGGGCAGGTCGTTCTTTGGTTAGCTGGCAGGCCTCCACTTGTTCTCTTTGGGCCTAGTATTTTTTTCCTATGGGGACCTCTGGGTCAAGTCTTTTAACTTAGGTAGGTCCTGTTGCGGTGTTTAAGAGTTTGTCCTCCCCTGATGGGCCCGCATTCTGGTTTGTGCTCGTCTTAGGTTGTTCCTTTATGGGTTGACTCATGGAGGGTATTCTTTTTTAAATATGATTTATGTTGGTAGAACGATATGAGATTACATGTTTGAGATTAGTCTTAGAATTATATTGAGATGTCTTAGTTTCAAGGAACTTATCAGAGTGCATTGAACATTTTGACCTGAATACCCCTAGTCGGGGTGGCATTAGCATCTGCATTGCTTGTTTGTGTCGATCTCATTTGGCCTTGTGGTAGGGGTTGGCCTTGTTTCTTTCTTCTTGGGAAAATGACTATTTTCCATTCGCTCCTCCACCCCCCAAAATCAACGTTGATTCTTGATGATGAGCATTTAGGTTGGTCCTGGGAGGGAGTTGGCGGTTTTTATCTGTGAGTAAAAGATTATAGGGTGTTTTCTATCCTTCTGCATCCTGTGCATATGACGTTTTCCCCTTCATATACCACCGCTTGTTTGTGATCCCCAATTGTGAAGGATGTTTCTACTGGTGTTTCTAGTTGTACTTGGATACAAATTCATGTGTATCTGCCCCTTAGAGTAGCCGACGTGCACATATCTATTTTAAGGAGCTTCCTTAGTTTTCTCCCAACCTTTTCCATTATTTATTTGTCGTAAAACTCCGTTGGTAATTGTGGTGACCTTATCCATATAGCTATAAAATACAGTGTAGTCTCTTGTGGGACAAATTTTGGTTCGCATCTTCTGAAGAATCATGATCCTTGGTGCAATGCTTTAATCATATTCTCCTTTTTTCCAAACTCGACTATAAAAAAATCTCATCATAGGTCAATCACGATTTAACTGTACAGATGGATTCCATAGATCTGTTAGTTTGGATCGTAGGAGGTGATGTGGCCTTCTTCTACCAAAGATTTTGATAATAATCGAGAAGCCCCATGACTGATATAAGCAATTCTTATCATCTTGGGAGAGGGTGATTGGACCCAGATTTTCCTTGCCCTTTTCGTCTCCTTCTATTATGTCAGGCTCATTTTTATAGGATTGTTTCCTTGCCCTTAGAGTAGAATCTCATTACTGGGTGAGGTTATAGACTTATGTTTTCTTTTGAATAATATTTAGTTAAATTATGTTAATTCTAATTTTATATTATATTGTAATTTTACATAAGAATATTAAATTTTTTTTATTTTTTGGATTTTAAATTTATGTTATATTTTCAGTTTCATTTTATTTGCTTTAGTAGTATTGACTTATTAATTTTGATTGCATGCCATTTATTTTGGTTAGAATTGATAGATTATTTTTTCGTAAAAATTTAAGTAATATTATGACATTATATTTATAAATATTAATCTTCTAATCAAGCATGCATTTTGATGATAAAATACTCTCTCCGTTTCAATTTATGTGAATCCATTTGATTGGGCACGGAGTTTAAGAAAAGAGAGAAAACTTTTGAATTTGTAGTGTAAAATGAGCCACATATATTTTATGTGGCTATAAATCATTGCATAAATGCAAATTATTTCCAAATAAAGAAAGAAGTCATTGTTTCTGACATGGACAAAAAATAAAATAGGTTCACATAAATTGAAACAGATGAAGTATGTATTTTTGGTTTATATAATTAATTAAAGTAAATATTATTAATTTAAAAAATATATGTCAGTTTTTACAATATTAGTTACAAATATATGATTAGTAATTAATATGTTTTCAAGAAATAATATGTATCTTATATGTCAAATTTGCTATCATTTATAAATGCATATATTTGTTAAATCTTAACTTTTTATTTTGGTAATTAAATTTATATTCAAATTTAATCTAACTTTGTAATTATATTTGTTCAACCAAATAATATATTTGTAATTACACCGTAATTACATTGTGACGAACTTAAATTTAACTTGATGATGTAAAAATTCTTAGCTGGAATAATTCTTAGTTGGTGATGAATTCGACCAATGTTGTAATTGGCAAAGCTAATCTTTCTTTTTTCCGACAACAACATTACTAGGAATTAATCTTCTATGCCTCTTCTTATAATGACCGTATCGTCTCTGCCAAAATAACCATCTATATATGTTTCTTGCCCTTTAGGTTCAGCTAAGGTCAAGGTTACTTATGAATCCTTTATTTGATTATTTTACATGGTTTGTTTAGATTTGGACGGTAGCATGATGCCTTTCCAGATGACACTTCTCGGTACTTTTTTAATACAAATTTGACTTCTACTGAAATATAATATCTGAATGTTCCCTAAAGTGAACACAGCAAATCAAAATAAAACGACTGGCAAATCCAGCCAAAACTTCCATTTCAATTCAAAGAGTAGTGATTAGTACTGGATACTTGAACATTTCATCTTAGCCACTGATTAACAGATTAAATCAACTCATGAGTTAGAAAATCATCTATTAATTAATTACATTTTGGACTGAGAAATCAAAGATTATACACCCCTTCTTCCTGAGTCTGACTTGGTCAACGATCTAAGTCTTACTAAGAATTTGACATTTTTCTCCCATGTTGACCCTTCTTTCTTCTTCCTCTTCTCCGGCGAACCTTCTGGCCAATTATCCGGCGACTCCATCAATCTCCGACCTATACTCTCCGGTGTCCTTGCCATGTCATCACATTCTTGTCCACCCTCCGTGGCATCCATGTTAGCACCCAAAATCTTAGCTTGCATGGCAGTCAACACGGACTTTACAGCGACATCAGCATCCCTTCTATTCCTCAACAAGATCTCTCCTATATGAGCTGGCGTGAGGGTCCCACCTGACCTTATGCAGCTATCCACCACGTCAAACAAAGCGTGCGAGTCCAACCCTAAGTAGTTCTTGACCAAGACCTTGAAGGCATGTATCCCGCACGTGCCAAGGCTAACATGCATGTCCATTCGCCCACATCTAACTAACGCCGGGTCTACATTGTCCTTATGGTTTGTAGTGAAAACTATTACCTTCTCTTCTCCACAACATGACCATAGTCCATCGGTGAAATTCAACAAGCCCGATAATGTCACCCGCCCGTTATCTTCTGCATTATCGCCTATGACATGCCGGTTTTTCTTGTGCATGGAATGGTTATTCCTTGTTTTTGTCATCCTATCGCCCGTTAAGTTAATAGAACAATCGATATCCTCAATGACAATGATGGACCTATTTGTTGTTTGTATGAGTAAAGCTCTTAGTTCTGAATTATCTGAGACTTTGCTAAGCTCGAGATCATACACGTCGTAGCAAAGAAAGTTCGCCATGGCTGCAATGAGGCTCGATTTTCCTGACCCCGGAGGTCCATATAGCAAGTATCCACGCTTCCATGCACGTCCAATTTTGTGGTAGAACTCTTTTCCTTCTGAAAATGCAGTTAGGTCATCCATGAGTTGTGTCTTTAGCTCCGGCTCGAGGGCGAGTGTCTCGAACGTGGAAGGGTGGCGAAAAGGAACGGAGGACCAGCCAGATTCATACGAACCATGTCCGTTGTTCGTGAAGAGTCTCCTTTCACGAGAAACCCTCTCGAACTCCTCTGCTCGAGCAGTTACATGCTCGAGGTAAGGTGTGAGGAGGTCGAGACGGTGTCGTTTGGGAAGTTTGAGGGTGAAGTTACGCTTTTCTTCCACGGAGTCTTGAACATTGTCGACCTGGTGTGTCCAAGAAAGGTGGTGCCCACAGAAGGTGTCATTAACGGTGTGATTAGGAGCCAATGTGTAGGAAATGTTTTTGGAAGATTTAGATCGAGAGAGTGTAAGACGAGGGCAAGTGGATGAGGAATTGATGGAGTTCAAGTAAAGGTTTACGTGTCGATAAAGATCGTTAACGTCAACACCACAATAGCCATTGAATTCAGGAATTTCGAAGTAGGAAAAAGGGCTGAAGAAATCTTGAATAGATTCATAGCAAGAGTGAAGCATGGATAAAAGCTGAGTAGGCAAAACGTTTTGGAGAACTGTGAGAAGGCCTAAGAAAGACCAGATTTGAGACAATATCTCCATGTTTCACAAAGGTTGGAAATTTGCTATTGTGGTGAGGGAAAATTAGTGGAAGGGTTCTAAGTATTGGAAGAAGACAAAGAAATGGAGATGAAGTTTGTGGAGTTATGTAAGGGAAATTTTGGCAGCTTAGTGGGGGTGTGAATATAATTTTAATTTGCTAAAAAGAAAGCCAAAGTGACTGTTTGAGAGCTGAAAAGAGAGGTTAAACAAAAGTAAAAGCAAAAGATAGGCACGAAGCCGACTGCTTTAATTTTAATTTACCTTTTCTCTTTACTTATTATAGACAGGAATAAGGCAACTCATTCTTCATAATCTCTCTGTTTTTTTTAACAAAACAATATTTAATTAATTACTTTTAACTCCATTATTTGATTAGTCACATAATAATTTTGTCTCTGTCCTAATTAAGTTTTGACATATATTGTTTAACTTTTTGATATTTTGCTGTATTTACCTTATCAGAATTTAGTTCAAAGTGGTAGTGAGTGTTGACGATACTGTGTTAAAACAAATTATTAGAAGAAACAGAAAATTAGTAGATAATATGAAATATTCCGAGTCCACAATTTCCTTGTGCGTCCTTAAGGAATTTTAACCCCCTCACAAGTTGCCAAGGTAATGGATTAAATCCTCCCAGGATGAAACGGAATAAATCTTCCTGCAACAGTGGCAATACTAGTTGCAAGATACCAGCGAACTCAAAGAACGGAGCAAAATCACACTTACGATTTTGAGAGAGAGACTGCGAATAGAATGCAGTATATTTTCAGAAGAAAATTCTCGATTTTCAGTCCATGCCTCGGAATTTATAGGCAATGTAATGTGAAGAGGTGTTTGTTCAGAAGGGAAAGGCAGCGTTTGAATACATTTCAGTCAATTCTGTTAATGAACTGACTGGCACTTAATTAATTCTTAACTAATTAATTAAATAAATTTTGTCCAAAAATAATCTTATCGATTATTTTTCCAAATCCGAAGCCGATCCGAGCGACGACGACGGCGCGAGGGTTCATTCTCTTCAACTCCTTTTAAGAGCTCTAAGAAGTGATTCTATATTTATACACACAAGTGTAGTTGTCTTTCACCAATGTGGTACAAAGTTTATGACAAAGCTCACTTGATTCAAATTTTCATTTCCCTCCATTTTATACACCATTTTTCAATCCACACTCCTTGTCTTTAAAGCCCAATAGCTTTAAAGTCCAACAGTGAGTACCGTTTCCAATTAATTTTTACATATTTAATAATCAGAAGATAAATAACAATTTAAGGAGATAACAGTACGATGCGTATGAACTAAAAATAAATGTCTAATATACATACATACACACACATATATATATTATAATTATTAAAAAAGAACAAATTCCCAAAACAAAATGCCAATCAACGAAAAAATAATTTCAAAATACTGATCGATTTTTATACTTTTCATGCACATATATACACATTAGTACTACACAATAAATCAATAATGATTCTTACGATCGATATTATTGCTTAAGGTACATGGAGTCTGGCTTTCTTGGGAATGGATGTCAAAATGGGATAGATATAGCTGAGACCTGAGAGCCGATCGAGAGGAAGCCACACGATGACATTGGAATGTGAAGAAGAGGGCCCTTTTGCTTTTAGACATTAATAGCTTTACTTCTTTTTTCTTTAATTTGCAGCTTTAGCTTTATATTTCAGTAGAATTGAGTCTTTATATGTGAGAGAATGTTCTTTGGTACTCCTATAATTTACTCATCAAGTAGCTCATCATGAGACAAACCAACAATGTCATGTGACTCATTTCTCCTAATCATAAGATTTTTTTTTTAAAAAAAATATTCTTACTGCAGTTTACATTTATCTATTTAGTGGAGAACAAGCGAATGATTATAGCTAAATTCATTTGTACTAACATACATTAAGGGTAAATAAATTGAAAAGGGGGTTATTTTCCTATTTCTATTACCTTAACGAAACTGAATTCTATTACTTGTGTGGATCACGGTCTCTAACGTGCAGATGTGGATCTATCATAATATGTTGGTAATATATATAACCAAAAACTTCTCTTTTGACCACAAAAAAAAAAAATTCACTTTAGAACACTAGAATTTCTTTAGACTAATAACTAGATTAAGTGACTTTATAACTCCATACACAGGTTTAAAATTTGTATGTTTGATATACATAGAGAAGAACCAGCCCATTTTTCGCCGTGAACTGGAATAATTTATATTCCTTCACCCCTCCCTCCGGGAGGGAGGGGTGAAGGAATATAAATTATTCCAGTTCACGGCGAAAAATGGGCTGGTTCTTCTCTATGTATATCAAACATACAAATTTTAAACCTGTGTATGGAGTTATAAAGTCACTTAATCTAGTTATTAGTCTAAAGAAATTCTAGTGTTCTAAAGTGAATTTTTTTTTTTTGTGGTCAAAAGAGAAGTTTTTGGTTATATATATTACCAACATATTATGATAGATCCACATCTGCACGTTAGAGACCGTGATCCACACAAGTAATAGAATTCAGTTTCGTTAAGGTAATAGAAATAGGAAAATAACCCCCTTTTCAATTTATTTACCCTTAATGTATGTTAGTACAAATGAATTTAGCTATAATCATTCGCTTGTTNAATGCAAAATTCTTGCCTTCCGTTCAAGTTTTTTTTTGTTTGTTCAAGTTCAAGCTCTTTCTTTCAACAGGTCGAACATAACCCAAAGTTTGTTTAAAAGAAAGCAGTTTTTCAAGCAAAGTTTCTTTAAGATAAAATTATTTTTAGCGCTTCAACAAAGGCAAATATATTTGTGGTTTCCTTTTTATACTTCTTGTGGTTACGCGTGGAGATAGGGAAAGAAGCATTTTTGCTTTGCGTAATTTTCCCATCTTTCCAGGGCTTCTGCTTCTGTACGTAGGGACTTCAAAGTTTTCCCCTACATATAAATTTACTTAAAAATCTGTTGCAAATGTGAGAAAAGGGATTCCTCATTAGCATGCTTGAGCCTTTTTCCTTTTATGTTATTTCACATTCATAAATGGTTACCCTGAAATTCAGAAATTAGTAAAAGAGAAAAAGAACCAAAGAATAGGTTGACAGTAAAAGCTAAATTTTCAAGCATTTTTTAGGAAGAGAAGGTGGATTAGAATATTAGTGGAGGTCAGCCTTGTCGCTAAACTTTGAAAGTGCTAAAGAATAAAGCCAAAGAAGCGATTTGCGGCATGTTCACAGATTAACACGTAAAATTGTCTTTTATACCATAAATTGTCTTTTGTGTCTTTTGATGAATACTTATCCACCATTTACTTCTTCAAAAGTTGTGGAAAAAAAATCCCTCACTAAAGAGTTGAAGACGTCTAAAACTGGCTAATCCGCTTCAGGCTATTAATTAATGTCTCTAATTTGGATATTCTTAGGTGGTTTAATTAAGCATGTACTTAATCACTACATATATACGGCAGAAAAATATTAAAGTACTAATAGTTAAATGAAGTGGGGCGGCGTGAGCGATGACGCATAGTAAACCTTGAAATTTAATCGAGATAAAAAATTATTTAGCGATTGAAATTATGCAATACTACTATTGTAAAGAAGTGGTTTATGACTCTTGGTTTTGTATTAACGTACATATTTCCTTTGAACAATTTTGTGGGATTTATGATTTAACTTTTTCCTCCAATTAGAATCTAATCATGGCTACCAGTCAAGTGGGGAGGAGTCTTCTTGACCACGTTAGTAGGTTTAGATATCAAAAAAAGAGGAAATGAGGTGGGCAAAAGGATGGGGAATCAATGTAGTTTTAGGTCAGAGCTTTATGTAAATGTAGATTGGAGAAAAATAATGAAAAGCCTTAGACAAAAAGACAATAGCAAAGCGCATGCAGCACCTAAAAAGAACGCTTTGGATTCGCGTTAGCATGTAGTACCAAAAATAAAATATATTTGATTTCTTAAATATAAAGTGCTCAATACAAAATATTTCTTAACTTTTATTTTATATGACGATATTTGATTTAATTAGATACACGAATATATAGACACACATAAAAATGGGGGGTGCTATATATAGTACCACTGTTGAATACATAAACAATGGGCAAAACAGCAACAAATGAGGAAGCATAAACGATACGAGGTTTCTAAACTAGTTTGAGAAATCTGTAATTAAATCTGTAAAATGATTAAATACTAGCTATATTACATTCTCAAATATTTTACACCGGACATAGATTGAAGGATTTCATGACTTCAAGCATTGACCTTTGTGACTTGTGAGTACCTCTTCAACTTGTGAGTAACATCCAATCACATGTCATTAAAAAGAAATTTTAATTAGCTTACGCAAACCTTAGGACCTGTTTGACCATAGATTTTGTCAAAACAAACTTGAGTTTTATTTGGCAAACACTTGTTTGGTCATAGATTTTGTCTATATTTTGGCAAAATCTCAAATCCCAATAGCTAGTTTTGGGCCAAATATCTAATAATACACATGTTTTTCCTAAATATATTTGAAAAATATATTTTAAAAACGTATATCCAAACACATTTTCATCTTCAAGCCAAACTTCACCCAAAATAAATTTTTCAAAATAAATTCGAGAATCTGTGACCATACCCTAACTTAATTACCCGTAAATGTAAAAATGGCAAAGACACTTGGAGAGAGGAAAGCAAGCACGCAAGAGACATGGGGATGTGAAGGAGGGAACCCTTTTGCTTTAGAAAATGGCTTTGTTTCCAAACTTTAATTTTGCAGCTTTTAGCTTTAAGTTTCGGTAGAATTGGGTCTTTATATGTAAGAGAATGTTCTTTGGAATAATTTACTCATCAAATAGCTCATCATGAAAATATAATTAAACCAACAATGTCCTGATCACTTATACTCCGGTCATATTTTTTTTCTCTCATATATTCTTTCTGTTTTTTCATGTCATAAAACATGTAAGCATAGTAACATTAGGTGTTACTTCAGTTTTGATTAAAGTTTGACCATACTCCAATCCATTTTCTGCAGAATGAGCAGTTGAGTATAGAGTAGCTAGGTTAATTTGTAACGTATCTCCAGGGTAATTAATTTGAAAATAATACTAGTGGCCATTTTCCTATTATTTTTCCGTAAAATTGCTGTCTATAACTTTAATTTGTGTCACGTTGGACTATATATAGTCACTTTCCGACGTTTACAGAATGAATGAATATTGAGTATTTGTTGAGAGAGGGGTTACATAAGTGTTAAGTGTAAGGGTATTTTAGTCTTTTCAGTCTTCTTAATTACCGTTAGTTAGAGTCCATTAGTTAGTTAAGTAGTTAGCTAATTTCTCTTCTCCACTGCTTCTCTCTCTAACTTCTCTCTAGCGTTTCATATCAATTCTAAGGTTCATAACCGAGAAATCCTCCAATAATTTCATGGTATCAAAGCCTAAGAGCTCGAGATTCTAGTTCGTAGTATCGATCATTTCACAATCACAAACAAAAAAAAAGCCAGTTCAAAATCTTGAGGGTTCTTGTCAATTGAGAACGAATAAGGCTTAGATCGTGGATCAGTTCATCAACCACATGCAAGCGAACAATTGAACTTTGGAATTGGCAATTCATCCGTCGGAACTGGAAATCAACCAATTGGAGTCGATTACAATCATCCTCTATTCCTGTCTCCTGCTGATGTGAGCGGTATTCAAATTATCTCGTTTCAACTCACAGGTATTGGGAATTACTCAATCTGGAATCGATCTATGCGTGTTGCTTTACTAGGTAGGAACAAGTTAGGACTAATTGATGGTTCATGCAAGAAAGAAAAATTTCCAGAGATTCTACGAAATCACTGGGAGAGGGTAAATGTAATTGTACTCTCTTGGATCATAAATTCTGTGTCAAAAAATCTTCCCGGAGGGATTATGTATGCATCCTGTGCCGAAGTGGTTTGGGAAGATTTATCTGAGAGGTTTAATAAATTAGATGATTCAAGGTCGTTTAATCTGCATAAAGAAATTGCAACATTGTCTCAAGGTACTGCATCTGTTTCAGTATATTTCTCGAAACTTAAAGATATGTGGGAAGAATTTGAAGCTTTGGTTCCTGCACCAGATTGTGATTGCCCTAAGTCTAAGGAGTTTGTGGTGTACCTTCAAAACCTCAAGTTGTACCAGTTTCTAATGGGACTTAATATGTCACGACCCAAAAATCTCAGGTTATGATGGCACCTAACTTGACCCGCTAGGTAAGCCAATTAATATAAAAAAACAACCAAATAGACTTATCAAAAATTAAATTAGGATTTATCTGGACTTTACAACTTTAACCAAGAACTGGTAGTACGACTCATGAGCTTCTAAGACTTAGAATATACAAAGCCAGTATGAATAAATACACGTTCTGTTTGAAAACTACATGAACAGATTAATAAGGTCTAAAACTACCAAGGACTAGTGGCAGCTTCTATCCAGAATACACGAACATCTTCAGGGTCAGACCCCGACTTCTTCAGCAGCTTCGCTCCAATAGTCTGCACAGAATGTGCAGAAGTGCAGTATCAGTACAACTGACGCCATGTACTGGTAAGTATCTTGACTAAACCCGTCGAAGTAGTAACGAGATTTTTAGTTAAAAGATACTCATTACTAAACACTATAACGTAAACTGGCAATAGAACTAAAAGACAAAATAACATAATAGAATACACAATGCGATTGTAACAGGCAATAAATGAGTACCAGAAAGAATCACAATCCAACAATTTCCCACATCTCAACCGACCGTTTCCTTAGTACGAAAGTCCATGAACCACAACAATCACCTCATATACTTTCATAGTACGATAAAGTACTCAAGACATCAAATCTAATGGCACGACAACATCCTTCGTGCATTTATCTCATCCTCACTATATATGCGTAAAGCAGTACCAACCAAAGATAGAAATACTGACAATATAAATGACAAGGAAGGGAATATGCAAGCAGTAATAATAAACGAAAATGTACAGGAGAACATCAGCAAGAGACTAAGCAGAAAGCACAGAGGTACTGGCCACAATTAGGAAAGGAGGTTATAATTTCAATTAACTAGAATGATGGAGGCCTAAGTACAAATATAGCAAGCAAGAAGGAAACACTGATCTTCACAAGTTAATAAGTAAGGACATGAAGAATTAGCATAGTGGAAGGCTTACACTAAGGTGCAACAAAATAGATACAACATGAGTATAATTATAAAAGCAGAAAAAAGGCATAGCATATGCAAGTTAAGCAACTAAAAAACATGGACAACACAACAACAATTGAGATGGAGGTCAAGTACGGAACAATAACAACATATCACACAAAATATAGAATGGCGACAATGACAACTCAAGGTAAAGGCGGAAATGTATACACGAAAAAATAGAGGTCACATAATAATGCATGTCCCTCATCCTCGCCTGCACGGAAACACCCTTCGTGCTATGACCTCACAATATTAAAAGCATAACAATATAAATGAAATGACACGACATCACCCTTCGTGCTTTACGCTCTTTCCTCACATGATAATGTATATGAAATGGCACGACATCATCCTTAGTGATTTACACTCTTCCTCACATGATAATGATATAAACAATGGCACGGCATCACCCTTCGTACTTTACACTCTTCCTCACATGATAATGAATATAAATAATGGCACGGCAACACCTTTCGTGCTTTATACTTTTCCTCACATGATAATGAATATAAACAATGGAACAACATCACCCTTCGTGCTTTACTCTCTTCTTCACATGCTAATGAATATAAAATGGCACGGCATCACGCTTCGTGCTTTACACTCTTCCTCACCAAGCATATGAATATCAATAAAATGGCAAGGCAGGAAGTATATATAACATCGAGGAAAGTGATCAACGAATATTCCAAACTTCTCAATTACTGTTTTACAAGCCAACAATGATTTAATGAAACCCTCAAGGGCCATATAATTCAAGTACTTCCACAAATCCCACAATTTATCAACAATATAGGTATGTAATCTTGCATTTAAAAAATATCGGTCATAACAACATATTAATGATTATGCATAGAGATGGCCGAATTAGATACAACAATGTATCCTAAGAATTTCCATCACATTGATTAAGCTATATATGCTAAGTTTCGGCTCTAATATTTTACACTACGTTCTTAATATCTAGAAGTAAAGTGAGGCATGAAGCAAGACGGTTATGAAATTCTACAAGACACAATTATAACATAATCTACCCCCGAGCATGATTAACCTTGGTACATACATATACGCTCGTCACCTCACATATGTATCACCCCCGCATATAGAAAATAATGACAAATAGGAAGAAAAATTCCTTCAACAAAGTTAGACAAAACACTTACCTCGAACAAGTTAATTACAATACCGAGCAAGACAAACGATGATCCAAAAATGCCATCCGCGCGTTCCGACCTCCGAACGGCTCGAAACTAACCAAAAATAACTCAAATACATCAAACAATGCTAAAGGAACCAATCCCAATTGAATAAGGTCGAATCTTTAATCAAAGGCCCAAAATCGGCCAAAAACCCAACCCGGGCCCGCACCTCGGAACCCTACAAAACACACAAAATCTGACAATCCATTCAATTATGAGTCCACCCATACTAATTTAACTCAAATCCGACTCTGAATCGATGTTCAAAACTTAAAAATTCACTTTAGGCAAAAACCCTCAAATTTCACTTTGAAATCATCAATCATATCCCAAAAATGAACATGGATTCATGAAATATAACCAAAATCGATTAGAGAACACTTACACCAATTCATATGGTGAAAATCGCCTCCAAAATCGCGCAAATTTGAGCTTCCCAACTCAAAATATGACCAACTAAACAAACCCTTATTTTATATATTTTCTTTCTACCAGCTATTCTGCCTCATTTCTCATACCAAACGATCCGAAACTCATTTTTATGCCTCCAATGGATTCCTTATAAAATTCTAGTCAAGAAGGCTCTTGAATCACTCAATTTGACCTTATATTGAAGGAGATATGTTAGTTTAAATAATTGGAAATAGTGCATAATTTTAAATACGAAGCCAGTGGTAATTTTGTAATTAATGTGAAAAAAAAATCCGGCAACCCAATTCTTAGTAAAATGACCATAAAATCCTTATACGATGTCCAAATTCGATGATTCTTTTTGCTACGGGTCTTTAATTACGATACGGACCTAATGCTTCATTCAAAATAGAAATCAGAGTTCATTTATTCAATATGATATCATTTATTCTTGAAAAATGATGTTGAAACACAAGAAAAACAAGCGCAACACAACCCAAACCTATCCGAAACTTACCCGAGCCCCTCGGGACCACGTCCAAACATACCATCAAGTCCCATAACATAACACGGACTTACTCGATCCCTCAAAATACCAAGCGAAGTGCAGATACTCAAAACGACCCGTCGGGTCATCACATAATGACTCGTATGCTCAAGCTAGGAGTCAGATTTTAATGAGGAGTCCAGTACCTACTGTACATCAAGCTTATGCTATGATAATTAGTGATGAAGGTCAGAAGTCAGTAACAAATTCCACAGGAATTTTAGGTACTAATCCTACAATGATGTCAGGAAATTTTGATGCAGTAATGTACTCAAGGTCCACAGGAAATCAAAGGTTCAAGAAAAACTACAATGTTCAGTGTGACTTCTGTAAACTTAAGGGACATAACAAAGAAAATTGTTATAAAACAGTGGTGTATCCACCTGATTATAGACCAAAAAAGAAAAGGGGAGCAGGAACTAATACAGCATACAATGTCATGACTGACAATTTGGTGCATCAGACATACAGTAGTTTTAATGATACAAGAGGTTCTTTACAGAATGTAAACATGAATATAAATCAAGGATCCTCAAATACTGAGGATAAAGGGTCTGGGCTCAACTTCAGCCAATTAAATCAGATGACAGGATGCACATTTTCAAGAGAGCAGTATGATCAAATCCTTTAACTTCTTAATAAAACAAGAACTAGTCAGTCTTCCAGCACAATCTCAACTCCTGCAGGCAACACATCAGGTATTAGTTGTGCTCTGATGGTTTCCAATAGTCTTCAAGAGTGGATAATAGATACATGAGCCACAAATCATATGATGGCTAATTTGAATATGCTAAATTAGTCTACAGTGGTTCAGTCTGAAAAACCAAAGAAGATATTCATGCCAAATAGAGATATTTCCTATGTGACTCATACTGGTGCTAGAACCATATCAGAAGGAAACACAATTACTAATGTGTTTTATGTTCCATTATTTAAATTCAATTTATTATCAGTGTCTAAACTGACAAAGGAATTGCAGTGCTCAACAACCTTCTTTCCTGACTCTGTGTATTTTAGGAACTCTTCAGTGGAAGGTGAGGGCGATTGGTAGAGAAGATGATGGTCTCTATATACTAGAAAGACAAGTTGTTGGAACATCTTTAGCAGTAACAACTGGAATAAAGGAGAATGACAAGAGTAGAACAACTACAACAAAGGAAGTTAATTCGTTAACTACAACAAAGGATGTTGATCTTTGGCACAAGAGGTTTGTTCATGCTTCAACCATAGTTCTTAAAAGGTTACGTCATAGTAAAACTGATCTTATAGTTGATACTATAAAGCAGTGTGTAGTTTGTCCTTGTGCTAAACAGAAAAGATTACCGTTCCCTATTAGTTGCATTAAAACTTTAAGCAAGTTAGATCTAGTACATATGGATCTATGGGGACCATATAAGACTCCAACTTATGATGGTAACAAGTACTTCTTAACAGTAGTGGATGATTTTTCAAGAATGACTTGGGTATTTTTTCTTAAACAGAAGTTAGAAGTGTGTGTTTTGTTACAACAGTTCTTAGTTTTAATCAAAACTCAGTTTGACAAAATTATTAGAGTTGTCAGAACTGATAATGGTACTGAGTTTGTAAACTTAGTATGCAGTGAAATGTTTAATAACCTTGGGGTTATTCATCAAACTTCACGTGCTTACACTCCTCAGGAAAATAGAGTTGCTGAAATAAAGCATAAACACATTTTAATGGCTACCAGGGCAATTAGGTTCCAAGCTGAAATACCTATAAGGTTTTGGGATCACTATGTAATTGCTGCTATTTACCTTATAAACAGACTTCCAAGTGGAGTCATTAATAATAAAACTCCTTATGAATGACTATATAAGAAAATGCCTTCCTATACTCATTTAAGGGTGTTAGGCTGCTTATGTTATGCAAAGTTAATCCATCAACATGACAAGTTATCCTCAAGAACCAAAACAGCAATTCATATGGGATATGCAGAGGATCAAAAAGGATATCTATTGTATGATTTACAGGATAGAATCTTCTTTGTTTATTGAGATGTAGTTTTCAGAGAAGAAGTTTTTCCTTTCAAAAAGAAAGAAGACTACCCAGTACCTATATTCTCAACTTCAAACTCTCATTTTCAAGACCTTCAATGTTCAGTACCTGATTATATACAGGCACCTAATCAGCCATTAGTTCAAGTTCCAAACAATTTTGTGGAACCAGAACTTGATCATTTTCTTGAACCTACATAAGATATTCCTCAACTATATGAAGAAAGTGAGGGTCAAACTATAGACAATCTATCGCAAGAACCTCAAAATGTAAATTCTGAGTTACTTGATATACCAACTACAGAGCCTATACAGTCCATAAATCCTGTAGTTCAGACTGGATATAGAAGGTCTGATAGGGAAAAAGACCACCTATATGGTTGAGTGACTTTGTATCACTTAATGTTTATCAAGGAATTCCATATCCTATATCAAACTACATTACTTATGAAGGTCTGTCTCAATCCTATCAAGCCTTTATTGCCACTTCTTCAAATATTACTGAGCCTACAACTTATGCAGAAGCAATAAAAGATTCTAGGTGGATAGAATCAATGAAAACAAAAATTGATTATTTACAGAGTAATCATACATGGGACATAGTTTCTCTACCTGAAGGAAAAATACCAATAGGGTGTAAGTGGATTTATAAAGTCAAATATAAGGCTTCAGGTGAAATTGAGAGATTTAAAGCCAGATTAGTAGCAAAGGGATACAGTCAAAAGGAGGGAATTGTTTATCAAGAAACTTTTTCCCCAGTAATCAAAATGAAGACAGTTAGAACAATTTTAGCTAATACAGCAAAAGAAAAATGGTATATACACCAAATGGATGTGTATAATGCATTTCTTCAAGGGGATCAATATGATGATATTTATACGGAGCTTCCACAAGGATTTAAGAGCCAGGGGAGAAAAAACCAGTATGCAGGCTCATCAAATTCTTCTATGGTTTAAAACAAGCTCCAAGGCAATGGAATGCAAAGTTAAGTGAAGCTATAATAAGTTTGATTTTAAAAAAAGTCAATTTGATCATTCCTTGTTTATTAAGAAGATTTATGAGGGTATTACTATGGTGTTGGTGTATGTTGATGATATGCTGATAACAGGTGATAGTTTGAAACTGATTGAAGAAACAAAAAACAGTCTACATCAAGTGTTTAAAATGAAGGACCTGGGTGAGCTTAAGTATTTCTTAGGTATTGAGTTTGCAAGATCTAAATAAGGGATATTAATGCACCAAAGGAAATATGCATTGGAGCTCATATCAGAACTTGGATTGAGTGCTGCTAAGCCTATTGCAACTCCTCTAGACACTAATGCTAAACTGACAACCAAAGAATATGATGATCACTATAATAATCAGTTGACAAACGATCCTCTTGCTGATATTAATTCATATCACAGGTTTATAGGTAGACTGCACCATCTAACAATGACCAGGCCTGATATTTCCTTCACTGTTCAAACCCTAAGTCAGTTCTTACAATAGCCCAAAAATCACATATGGAAGCAGCTATGAGAATTTTCAAATATATCAAGAATCATCTAGGAAGAGGGATTTTGTTATCAAGTTCAAACAACAATATTACTGCCTACTGTGATGCAAACTGGGCAGCATGCCCAATTTCCAGAAGATCTGTAACAGGGTACTTAATCAAGATTGGGAGACTCTCTAGTTGCTTGGAAATCAAAGAAATAAACAACAGTATCTAGGAGTTTTGCAGAAGCTGAATACAGAAGCATTGCAGCCACAGTTGCTGAACTCATTTGGCTACAAGGACTTATGCAAGAAATTGGCATTGAAGTAAACTTACCTATTGATGTATACAGTGATAGTAAAGCTGATATACAGATTGCAGCCAATCCTGTATACCATGAGAGAACCAAGCATATCAAAATAGATTGTCATTTTATTAGAGAAAGAATAATGCAAGGATTGATAGTCACAAAGTACATTCCTAGAAAAGAGCAGCCATTCTTACCAAAGGACTCGCCAGATTTCAACATGAACACCTAATGTCCAAGCTAGGAGTTCTAAACATTTTTTGACCTCCTAGCTTGAGGAGGAGTGTTTATAGAGGGGTAACATGAGTGTTAAGTGTAAGGGTATTTTAGTCTTTTTAGTCTTCTTAATTACTGGTAGTTAGAGTCAATTAGTTAGTTAAGTAGTTAGCTAATTACCTAACTATATAATCTGTTAATCCTACAGATTTTTAATTAATGAAAAATGATTTCAATCTCTTCTCCACTGCTTCTCTCTCTAACTTCTCTCTAGCGTGTATCTTCATCTTCTTCAAATCAATTCTAAGGTTCATAACCTAGAAATCCTCCATTAATTTCATATTATTGCTTGCAAGAGACCCTCATGTATGAATCGCTGATGCAAAAATGAAGAACTTACAATGTAGCAACTAGCAAGACTGCTTTTTTATGGCGTAGTTCAATTACTTTTAATTTTTAGAGATTTGTAACTAGAGTAAATGACTTTATAACTCCATACAAATGGTTAAAACCTTATCTGTATTCATATAGAAAGAGAACAAATTAATCAGCCAATTTTGGCTGTGATCGGGGATTCTTTACATTTCACTTATTAAAAGAATGATTTGTTGGTAACCCATTCTCATTGAAATATGTTGACTTCTTGCATGTTGAAGATCTAATTTGGTTAATACAAGTGAACTATCTCTATCAATTTAATCTTTTAAATGTATTGGTCACACGGTGCAAGCAGAGTCTTGATTTCAAGTCTCACTTTCATCCATCATTTTTTTACGTGTTTGACCCATCGAAAATAATTAGAAATTCATGTGACATGAGATGAGGTGTTAACGATATAATTAAGTAAAATATCTCTAACACTTTTGATGAAATCCTATATCTAGATTGAGCTGCTGAGCTATGGAGAAGGAGAAGCAGTTACGTACAGACTGAGAAGAGGAATTTTCTCTTTATTTCTGTTAGAAGTCGTTATTACATAGTACGCTAGTGTATATTTATATAAAAAATAAGCTATCACTAAGTACCTACTTAACTAAATAATGCTTCACTAACTTAGTTTAGTTGACATCCAGGTGTACACTAACACTACAACTAACACTATAAACTAAACATTTCAACACCCTCCCTCAAGCTGATGGTAGAAACAGATCCTACAACTTTCGTTTGGACATCAGATATTCATGTTGCACTTTCCCAAGGCTCTTAGACAGAAAATCAGCTTGTTGTTCTTTGGTAGGCACATGATGAGTCTTGATCAAACCTTGTATAATTTTCCCCCTCAAAAAGTGGCAATCAATATCAATATGTTTGGTTCTTTCATGGAATATGGGATTAGCTGCAATCTAGATTGCAGCTTTGCTGTCACAGTGCAGGTCTATAGGCAAAGACAACTTCACTCCCAACTCAGAGAACAATCATGTAAGCCAAGTCAATTCTGTAACTGTTGAAGACATGCTTCTGAATTCTGCTTCAACTGAGCTTCTAGCAACTGTTTCCTGCTTCTTAGACTTCCAACATACCAATACATCACCAAAATTAACTACATATCCTGTTACTGACCTTCTTGTTTGTAAGCAACCACCCCAACCTGAGTCACAATAGGCTTCAAGTTTCCCATATCCTTCTGAGGGCATTACTAGACCAAGTCCCGGAGCTATCTTGATGTACCTGACAAACCTCAGAGTAGCATCTGTATGATACTGCTTAGATCTGAGCATAAACTAACTAAGTACCTGAACTACAAATGAGATGTCAATCCTGGTCATAGTAAGATACAAAAGTCTCCCTATCAATCTTTGATAAGGACCAACATTCTCTAGTTCTTTATCTTATGTATCTTCATTATAGGAATCTTTGCTCATGAAACTATCAAACTCAACAGGGTTGAGCTTAGAGCTGGTCTCCAGGGGTGTACAAGCATGTTTAGCACCACCAAGTCCTAGTTCAACAATTAACTTTAATGAATACTTCCTTTGGCTCATCACAGTCCCTTGCTTTGACCTGACAAACTCTATGCCCAGAAAGAACTTAAGTTCACCTAGGCCCTTCATCTAAAACTTGAGGTTTAGATCATTTCTAGTTTGTAGGATCAACCTATCAGACTTGGACTCTTCGTGTTACCAAAAGATCATCAACATATACTAGTACTAGTATGAGTTCTATCTGCACTCTTTTGGTGAATAATGGATAGTCAAAATTACTTTGAGTAAATCCAAGCTGAACCAATGCATATGTAAGCTTCTTGTTCCATTGTCCAGGGGCTTGTTTAAGTCCATCCAAGGACTTATGAAGTTTGCAAGACATATGTTTCCCTCCATGGCTGGCGAAACCAGGAGGAACCTCCATGTAGATCTCTTCAAATAGCTCTCCATGCATAAAAGCATTATGGACATCCATCTGATAGATGAACCAATGCTTGGCAGCAACTATGGCCAAAACAGACCTCACAGTCACCATTTTAGCCACTAGAGAAAAAGTTCCAGTATAATCCATACCTTCATATTGGATGTAGCCTTTGGCTACAAACCTTGCCTTATACCTTTCAACCTCTCCTAAAGAGGTATACTTACTTAAAGATTTATTTGCAGCCAATGAGCATCTTTTCAGGAGGCAAAGCTACTATAATCCAAGTGTTATTTTCCTCCAGAGCTAAGATTTCATTCTTCATTGCAGCAATCCACTTAGGGTCTTTGACAACTTAAGCAAATGTCTTAGGTTCAACAGTGACAGAGTAAGCTGCCAAGGCACTTCCAAAAGATGATGAAACATTACCATAACTAACACATTTGGAGATAGGATAGAAATAATGGGCCTTCCCTTTGTTGTGAGTGACATAATCCCTCATCCAAATAGGTGGTCTGCTATCTCTGTTAGACTTCCTGTTAAGAGGAGGCTCAGGAGCAGGCAGTGGTGGAGAGAAGGGCAAGCTTGGCTCAGCAGGTATAATCACTGATACATCAAGACCACCAGCAGCTGAATCGCCACCAATGTTTGCTGAAGTTTCACTTGCTATGTTGTTGAGTGGAATCTCATCACCATGGGAAGAATTAGTAGAAGAAATGTGCTGAGATGATGACTTATTTTCAGGATAAGAGATAAAAGTAGAAGTGAGATCCAAGACAAGAAATATAGAAGAGGTAGTGCGAGCATACTTGAAAGGAAATACATCTTTCTTGAACACTACATATTTACTGACAGTGAAGGTCCTAGAGTGAATACCATACATTTTGTAGCCCTTTTGTGTCATAGAATAGCCTAAGATGACACCTAGAAACTCTCATATGATCTATGAACAAGCATGACCAAGTATAACTTCAAAAGTAGATTTCCCTTCAATTACAGATGAGGGCAGTTGATGTCGCCCAAACGCACACCACTAATTTGAATTGCGAGGCGGTTGATGCAATTATAAATATCCAACACGAGTCGGGGTCAATTCCACAGAGAGATATGTGTGAGATTAGGTATATATCTAATCTAGTGAATGACGTGCCCAAGATTTCACTTCCACATATTCAATTATTGTTTCTATTTCTACTTTTATGCTAATGCTTGTAATTGTAAAGCTAAGAGACAATATTTTTGGTTTTGGTTGTTTATCAAGTTATAAAAGATCGGGTCGCGACTTCCGCCTAGTTGGTTACCTAAGGGATTTAGAGCATGTTTGGTTGATCGGGATATAATATAGCAATCACACACGATTACTCAGTCTATACCTCTCGGTAGTTTGAGTAATTTTGTCCGGTTTGGCTTTCTCAAGTCCAAATGGGTATTTCATGAAACAAGTGATAAATGCTCAAGTCGGGTCTTAATATCTCTAGATTCGACCCTTTTATTGGGGCTATCAATTTCTTGTTAGCCAAGTTTTCCTACACTTAGTCTCACTTTCTCAAGTAGAGACTAAGTCAATTAGGCAAGAATCAATGTTCGCAACCATCAATTCTTGAATTCAAGCACGAAGTAGGCTAAATATCATACACCCAGTCATAAATAAGCCTTAAATTAGTCACCCATTAAGTACCCATACTAGGGTTGGGTTACAACTCTAGCTAAGGGCCTAGCTACTCATGGAAAATGAAGAAATTAAAGAAGAATCTAAGATAAAATTCATAATAGATGATTAAGGGAAGAAAATATAATGTTAAGATGTTAAACTATTACAAAGTTACCCAATATAGTAAAAGAAAAATGGCTATCTAAACTCAGATGCACCAAACATAACCTAAAAATAACAAAAAGATCTATTTATACCCAGCTACAAATATTTGACAAAACTGCCCCTGCGAAGGTTGTGCGGCCATACAATTTTGTGTGCGGTCCGCATTTTGAGGTTGACTTGACAGGGTGGCTTTCTACGGCCGCATAAATCTGGGATGCGGTCGCACTTCCTCTGATTGTGCAGACCGCACATTTCTAAGTGCGACCGCATTCATGGATTAGACTTGGGACTGGATAATTTCTACGGACCATACATTTATGATTGCGGCCGCACTTTGGCATCTTACGGCCTCACAATAACAGTGCGGTCCGCACATATTCAGGCTCCCAAAACACAATGTCTTTGAATCTTGTCTTCTGCGGCCGCACGATAATTGTACGGTCCGCACTCTGTGAAGAAATTTTGTCAGTGTCTTTTCAGAGTTTGCGGTCGCACACAGTATTGTGCGGTCCGCACTTCGGTCCTTTTTGTCTTATTTTGGTCCTTGTCCAATTTTACTCCTTTTAGAGTTGATTTTCATTTCTTTGGCTCGTTTTCCAATGTCCCTGCAAGAAATCACATTTCATTAGTTCTCGGGAATACCTTTAAGTGTTTTTGAGCTAAAACACAAGTAAAAGAGAGCAAATAAGCAGTCAAAATCCCTACTTATCAACTCCCCCAAACTTAAACTTTTGCTTGTCCTCAAGAAATTAAGGCAATTCCCACCTCCACTAGAGAAAATGTTATTTCAGCTCGCCTAAGTTGGATTAAACACACATCAATTGGGACCAACAACTACCCACACTCTCATGAATCATCAACAAGCCTATGATTTGAATGTTAAAGCACAAATAGCTCCAATGTGACTCTTGAGCATCAAGGGTTGACTTTGTTCATCAAGGAAGCTCGCACTTTCATGCGGGTCACTGTGGATCCCAAACTCCTCCTCCTATACTCTTTGTAAGCTCATCTCACTCAGGAATGAAGAAATCAATTCAATGACTTGAGAAAGATTCGCTCATCACTCTCAAAAGAATGTCACAAGCCCGACTCTAAGTACCATATGCTTGCCCCTCATGTAGATCACCACTAATGTAAGCTTGCTCGGCTTGAAATCACTTAAGGCTTTTTCGGCATGTAATGAAGGCTTTTGGACTAAGGAGGAAATATCGGAATGGAATTGGTTCATCTCTCCTTTAGCACTTCATCGTCTCTTTTTGGATCTTACTTTGCCGACTCTTTGAGTCATTTCCTTTTCCCTTAGGGGGATTAGAGTGATTTGACATCACTCTTTCTTTGTCACGCTATTCATACTTTCCTTCTTTGTTTTCTCCGTGCTTTGCACGTTTGCTTTCTTTTGCATCTTTTCAACCCTTTCACATTTTTCACTTTCTTTTTGTGTGTTTCTTTTGTTTTTCCTTTCTTTTTCTTTGCCTTTCCTATTCTTCATTTATTTTCTCTTTTTGTGCCTTGATACCATCTTTAAACTCCTTCTCTCTCCCCTAAACTTATGTTTTTGCCATTTGTATCACATGAGTGGTAAAGAAACAAAAAGGCTTTAGGCTCAAAAGGGTTTACTAAGGATGACTCGATAGAGATATTTCTTTCCAAAAACTAAGTCAAGAGGTCAAGAGGCTTTAGGCTCAAGAGTCAAGAGATCACTAACTAGATATATTTTTTTCCAAAAGCTTATTTTTAACGATAAGCGCGTAGTTAAGTGTGTTGGTACCAAGTGAAGCATGCTTGACCCTTATTTATTCATTAATACAACTTGTTTCTACCTAAACATCAAAAAATGACTCGATCCCTTAAGAAGGTTGTCACGCCATCCATCGTTGGGAAGAGCCACCCGGTTCACACAAGGCCCAAGATCTGGCTCGTCAGACTAGCCAGCTGGTGCCTCTACTGATGGTGCTGCTAGGTCTGTTGGTACTGATGGATCTGTCTTCATTAGTAAGTCCAATGGCAAATCACCCGTTGTTATTAGCTTCGTCACCCCCTTTCTCAAACTCTCCACCGATTTCTTTGAAGCTTGGGATTTTCTCATTTTTATCACCTGCTTGGCCAACTCCTCAATAGCTCCCCTGTGAGCCACCAGTGTGTCCATAATAGTCTTCTGGTTCTCCAGAATCTTCTTCAAAGTTTCCTCCACTGACGGAGGGACCTGTGGTGCTGCTGGGACTGTGCTGCAACAGTACTGGATATGTCAGACATCTTAGAAGTGGCTGTCTGCATCCAGTTGTTGAGGCTCGCCAAAGTCTGGAAGACTCACAGCGCAGTGAACGGATAAGTAGATGAGGTTGGCATTGGTACCGAACTTGATGGCCTAGAATATGAAGGTGGTGGCATGGCGGCTATCCCGGTAGAAGGCCTGGATGCTGTGGAAGCATGCGAGTTGTAGATGGCTCAGCAGCAGACTCTATACCGCCCACCGATGGTTCATCAGACTGACTAACGGTGGTAGTGGTAGTGGCCTTACCCTTGAACTTGGGGTTGTCCGCACCCTGCAAGTGGTACCATGGGAAAGGATTCTTAGCCCTTACCTTTGTATCATATGGCCTCGGCTCCACCTTTGCATCATTGAGATACTCTGTGAGGGTTTTTGGATAAGGGTAGGATCTTTCACCTTTTCGGACAGCTATTGTGATGTTTGTTGACATGATGGCACCCACATTAATTGGGTACCCAGCCATAATAGAAGCCACCAGAACTGATCGAGGAAGTGGGAGATTGTTCTTATTCAAACTTGGATCAATACGGCTACACACAAAGGTCTGCTACCCTTTACCTTCAAAATTGAGGGTGGCCCGGAGGATAGAAACTCCCGCTGTAATCCACGGTGGTGGTGGTCCTTGAGCATCTAACATCGCAGCTAGCCACGGGCGAGCTGCATCACCCATAGTAAGATTTTCCAAATACTGAACTGCCTTTACCTCTTTAAAACCCACGTAAGTGTTCAAAGAGCAGGGGTCAAAGAGGACTTTCAAGTTTCTCACCTTTGTCACTTTGGTCCCCAAACTTCCTAACCAAGTGCTCATTTGCATAAATGACACTGTGGGTGAACCACTTCCACCCCTTTCTCTCTCGGAACTGTCTAACGATTGTGAATATCCAAATCCTTCATTTTTAACTGTCTCTTAAGTGTGAGCGATCTCTGGGGCCACAACTCTCAGAACCTTGTGAGGGACGTCAAGCTTACAAACCGATCCTCCCAAATTTCCTTCTTCTTCGACCTCTCTAGGCTGCCCATTCGAGTGTCACCCCTCAACCATTATCCAGGACATCATCATCATCAATTTCCACTGGTGTCGGAGGAGTAGGTATAGAGGAGGGCTCTGAACCCTGGCTACCAGCCTCAGAACCCTCAGAAGAACTACTTTTGGTGGAGGGTTTGTTATGCAATTGATAACGCCCAGTGGGTTGGGGTGGTTGGGACTGGGCCTCAGGATGTACCTCCGTTGAACATCCCTCGAAGGCTTCCCTAGATGGGGCATAGGAACTGGATTCTAAAGGCTCTGTGGCCTTCTCTCCCTCGGTGGTTGGCTTTTTGGCAATTGACCTAGATTTCACTCCAATAGTTGAGTGCCTTTTCCTATGCCTCGGGGAGGATTCACCTCTCCCTTTTGATGTATCGCCTCTACCACATGATATAACCATTCTCTGCAATACAAGTTACATAATTCAGTTGGAGTTAAAAATAATTCAAGCATTTGCATAACAGTTGCAGGACAACAGTCTACAGAGGAGATAGTGCGGACCGCACAATTTTGAGTGTGGTCGCAGACTGTCATGTGTGGACCGCACAATTTTAAAGTGTTGTCGCACACCCTGCCACATATTTGTGAGTGCGGCTGCACATCATGAAATGCGGACAGCACAACGGCCGCATAAATCCAGCTTGAGATACTGGTTCTCTGAAGTTCAAAAGTGCGGCCGCACATGTTTTTCTGTGACCACACAATTTTACTGCGGACCACATTATTTTGAGTGCGGTCCGCACTTTTTGAACACCATTTTGCCCTAATTAAGTGGTATATGGACCGCACAATTCTGTGTGCGGCCGCACAATTTAAACCTATATGGCAGTGAATTTAGGGTTCATGCAACATGGTATGCACAAATTAACATGATTAATGGTCTACCCAGTCCCTAATAAACATATATGAAACTACCCACATGAATGTTAAGCACATTCAGCATTTTTAGGCCTAAAATTAACTAAACTCATCAAAGAAAACAAAAATAAAAATTAAGAAAAATGGACAAAAATCTAACATGGATTGAACATACCAGTGATGAATGATACAAGTGAAAATCTAACTTGATGAACTGATTGTGAGTGAGGATTGTGAATTTTTTTCAGTGCACAGTGTTTGCTTAGGGCTTAGGAGTTCAGAGAGTGTAAAGTGTGAATAGTGTTGTAAAGCCCTATTTATAGTTTGACCAAGTTGGTCAAAAAGAGAGATGAGTGCGACCGCACAATTTTGAGTGTGTTCCTCACTCTTTACTTGCACTTGAACTGAGCTTCTGCGATCTGCACAAAAGTGAGTGCAGCCGCAGAAATTTGTGTGGTCCGCACATTTTTGTGTGCGGCCGCATATTGGCATGTTCTCTGCAACTTCAAACTTCAGAGAGTTCACATATTTGGGTCTCCAGTTGTGCATCTGCACAAAGAATTTTGTGACCGCAGTGCAATCATTTTTGTGTGGTCTGCACAATTTTGGTGCGGCCCGCATAATTTCAATACTTGGCCAATTTTTTTCAGTTAGTCCCTGCAATGCACACTCCTTCTTGCAATTCACTTCAAAACCAGTTAGCTCAATACAAAACCTATCTAAAAGGAAGAAAATGAAAGCTGAAAAGAAACATGGGTTTCCTCCCAAGAAGCGTCTGATTTAACTTCACGGCACGATGCAGGTTACATCAATTACTTGAAATGAATTAACGCCACAATTTGTCCATCATCAACCTTGCCAAGATAATGTTTCACCCGGTGACCATTGACTCTAAACACTTCATCATTTTTGTTCTTCAAGTCTAATGCACCAAAGTGTGTCACATGCACATCCTCAAATGGACCACTCCACTTGGACTTCAACTTGCCTCGAAACATCCGCAACCGAGAATTGAACAATAGCACAATATCACCTTCTTTGAAATCCTTGTTCTGGATGTACTTGTCATGGAGATACTTCATCTAGTCCTTGTATAAGGACGAACTTGAATATGCATGGTACCGGAATTCATCAAGCTCATTCAATTGTGCCACACTTAACTTGGCGGAGACATCCCATTCAAGATTAAGCTTCTTCAATGCCCACATAGCCTTGTGCTCAAGTTCCACTGGTAGGTGACATGCTTTCCCGAACACTAACTGATATGGAGACATATCAATTGGTGTTTTTAAAGCCGTCCTATAAGCCCGAAGAGCATCTTCAAGTTTCTTTGACCAATCCGTCCAGTTGGCATTCACGGTCTTTGACAAAATACTCTTGATCTCCTGGTTGGAGACTTCAACTTGCCCGCTTTCTTGAGGATGATAGGGGGTCGACACTTTGTGAGTGACACCATACTTTTTGAGTAAGGTATCAAAATCTTTGTTGCAAAAGTGCGATAGCCCATCACTAATAATGGCCCTGGGAGTACCAAACATCATGAAGATGTTCTTTTTCAAAAATGCTACCACACTTCAAGTTTCATTGTTGGGCAAAGCCACGGCTTCAACCCACTTTGACACATAATCCACGGCTACCAATATGTAAGTGTTACGGCAAGAGCTCACGAACGGAACCATGAAATCAATGCCCCATACATAAAAAATGTCAATCTCCAAGATGGTGGTGAGGGGCATCTCATTTTTCTTAGAGATCCCACCGGCCCTTTGACATTCATCACAATGCATGACGAGATAGCTAACGTCCTTGTAAAGAGTAGGCCAATAGAATCCACAACTCAACACTTTTGTTGCCGTTCTGGCTCCACCATGGTGACCACCATAAGGTCAAGAGTGGAAAGCCTCAAGAATTTCCACTTGTTCTTCCTCCGGTACACATTATCGAATCACACCAACAGTACAAATCCGAAAGAGATAAGGCTCGTCCTAATAATAGTCAAGCAATCCTATTTGAGCTTCGTCCTTTGGTTTGAAGAGAACTCATTCGGTACATTGCCACCCACAAGATAATTGGCTAGGTCGACGAACCATGGAATCCCGGTCATATAAATGGCTAGGGGTTGCTCATCGGGAAATGAATCATTTATCTCAAGGACATCATGTGGCCTCCCCTCCTTCTCCAAACAGGACGAGTTGTCTGCCACTTGGTTTTCACTACCCTTGAGGTCTTGAATCTCTAGATCAAACTCTTGCAAAAGAAGCACCCACCGCATTAGTCTTGCTTTAGAATCTTTCTTGCTCATCAAATATCGAAGCGCCGCATGGTCAATGTGTGAACAATCACCTTTGTACCCATTAAGTACAGGCAAAACTTCTCCATAGCAAAAAAAAAATAGCAAGGAGCTCTTTTTTGGCCACTATGTAGTTGACTTGGGCATCATTCATGGTCTTACTAGCATAGTAGACCGGATGGAAGATTTTGTTGATACTTTTCCCCAACACCGCTCCAACCGCCAAATCACTTGCATCACACATGAAATCTAAAGGAAAACTCCAATCCGGTGCGGTGATAATAGGAGTAGTAGTCAACTTGAACTTGAGCAATTCTAATGCCTTCATACAATCATCGTTGAAGTGGAACTTTGCATCCTTCTCCAAAAGTTTACACAGGGGGTTTACCACCTTAGAAAAGTCCTTGATGAATCGGCGATAGAACCTTGCATGACCAAGAAGCTCCTCACTCCCTTCAAAGATGTAGGGGAGGGAGTTTGGAGATCACCTCAATTTTTGCTTTGTCGACCTCAATGCCATGCTTTGAAATTTTTTGGCCGAGGACTATGCCTTCCTCGACCATGAAGTGACACTTCTCCCAATTCAAAACCAAGATTGTTTCCTCACATCTTGCTAATACCTTGTCCAATTTGTCCAAGCACTCATCAAAAGAATTTCCCACCATGAAAAAGTCATCCATGAAGACCTCAAGATAATCCTCCACCATGTCGGTGAATATGGCCATCATACACCGTTAAAAAGTCATCGGTGCATTGCATAACCCAAATGGCATCCGCGAGAATGCGAAGATACCATAGGGAAAAGTGAAAGTAGTCTTCTCTTGGTCCTCAGGAGCAATAAGAATTTGATTATAGTCGGAATATCCATCAAGGACACAATAAAAAGCACGTCTGGCCAACCTATCAAGCATTTGATCAAGAAATGGAAGCGGAAAATGACCTTTCCGAGTGACTTTGTTGAGCTTCCTATAGTCCATGCACGCTCTCCACCCGGTGATCGTTCTTTTAGGGATCAATTCATTCTTATCATTTGTTACCACAGTCATTCCCCCTTTCTTTGGGACACATTACACCGGAGAGGTCCACGAGCTATCAGAAATGGGGTAAACAACCCCGACATCCAACCATTTTATGATCTCCTTATTTACCACCTCTTGCATTGCTTCATTTAATCTTCTTTGATGTTCAATGAAGGTTTTGGCATCATCCTCCAAAAAATATTGTGCATGCAAAAGGCGGGGCTTATGCCCCGAATATCCGCCAATGTCCATCCTATAGCTTTCTTCTTCTTTTGAAGCACCGCCAAAGTAGAATCTACCTGCACGTTAGTCAAGCAAGAGGAATGAATAACATATAAAGTAGAACATGGGCCAAGAAACTCATACCTGAGACGTGAAGGCAATGGATTTAACTCCAAAGTATGAGGCTCCTTGATTGAGGGCTTTGTTGGAGGAGTCTTCCGGTTCTCAATATCTAAGGACTTTTGGGGGCTTCATAAGTATACGACCCCATTCCTTGTAATGCATTTACACATTCCACAAAGCCTTCCTTCTCATCATCATCATGATTAAGCAACTTCCAAGGTATCATCAATATTCATCACAACACTAGCATTATCAACAATCACTTCGGTCACTAAGTCCACAAACAAAAAAATTTCATTGCTATTTGGTTGCCTCGTCGATTTGCACACATGGAAAACCACCTCTTCATCGCCCACCCAGAAGGTGAGCTCACCTTCTTCCACATCAACAAGAGCCTTCCCCATAGCAAGGAAAAGGTCTACCCAAGATAATAGGTACCTCATAGTCAACCTTGCAATCAAGAATCACAAAGTCAGCCGGAAGGATGAACTTATCAACACGAACCAACACATTATCAATAATACCCAATGGTCTCTTCATAGCCCGATACATCATTTGCAACCTCATAGATGTGAGTTTTGGTTTCCCAATTCCCAAAGTTTTGAACACCGAGTAGGGCCTCAAGTTGATACTTGCCCCAAAATCACATAGAGCTTTGGCATAGTCGGTGCTCCCAATAGTGCAAGGGATTATGAAAGTGCCAGGATCTTCAAATTTCGGAGCCATTGAGTGCACAATAGCACTCACTTGATGTGTCATCTTGATAGTCTCACAATTCATTGATCCTTTCTTAGTTACCAAATCCTTCATGAACTGTGCATAAACAGGCATTTGTTCTAACGCCTCAACCAATGGCACATTAATGGATAAACTTTTCATAATGTCAATAAACTTCTTAAATTGGTTCTCACTATTTTTCTTGGCGGGACTTTGAGGGTATGGAGGATGAGGTCTTAGCATTGGTGCCTTGGCCTTTGGCACTACCGGTTCTGGTATGTCGATCACGTGTTCCCTAGACAGGTTCACTTCTTCTTGTGTCTCCCCCACTTCCTCATCAATATCAATTCTCACTTCTTCACTAGCTTGAACCAAATTGCTTGGCATTTCATCTTCTTGAATCACCACATCATCATCCACAATCTTCTTTGGTTTGAGGTTGTTGCTTCCCCACATTTTCCACTCCGTATGGTTACGGCCATGGCATCTCCTGTATTGTTCCCACCCTTCGGTTTCACCACCGTATCACTAAGTAGTGCCCCTTTAGGACGAGTGTTTAAAGCTTGCGAGATTTTCCCTAATTGAACCTCCAAATTTCATATGGAAGTGTTGTGAGAGGATAATTAAGCATCGGAGTCGGCATTTTTCTCCATCATCTGTCTGAACATATTTCCAATATGTCCCATCTCATTATTGGACAAACTAGAACCATGGGACGGATAAGGAGGTGGATTTCTTGGTTGTTGATACATCGGGGGCCTTTGAAAGCCCGACCCCTATTCCCTTGGTTATTATTGTTCCAACCCCCTTGGTTGTTGCCTCCAAAGTAACCTTGATTGTTGCCACCCCAATTGCTTTGATTGCCTTGATTACTCTAATTTCCTTGATTATTGTTATTGTTCCAATTACTTTGGCTGTTGTTCCACTCCAATTGACTTGGTGGTTTTGATTGTTCCAATTTCCTTGGTTCCGTTGAGAACGTCATTGTTGTTGATTCGGGCCTTGAGAATTATTCCTTTGCCCTTGGTAGTTGTTGACATGTTGCACTTCTTCTTCTTGCTCATTACGAATCACCTTGGTCATACCCACTATCATATTGCACAAATTGTTCCACGCGGTCTTGCACTTGTTGACCTTTTTGTCGTCTCTTGTTCATCATCATATTCACACCTTCCATTGCATTCACTTTCTTAGCACCTTGAACTTGTTGAAGTTGAGCTTTAGTCAATTGATTCATAGTGGTCGTCAACTCGTCAATTGCTTGCCATGATCATGCAATTTCTTGTGTAGGTGAATCACATTTGGGTCACCTTGAGGAACATTAGATCTACTTTTCCATGCCAATGAAGTATCCACCATTTCATCCAAGATTTCACAAGCTTCGACATATAGCGTGGTCATGAAGTTCCCATCGGCGAGTTGATTTACCATACATTGATTTTTCGTGTTGACCCTCTGTAGAATGTTTGTTGGATCATGGCCTCATCCATATCATTATTCGGGCATCTTTAACCATGGTACAATATCTTTCCCAAATCTCGTGCAATAGCTCATTAGGTTCTTTCTTGAATGCTAGAATCTCATCCCGAAGTATAGCCATATGTCCAGGAGAAAAGAACTTGGCAATTAATTTTTCCGCCAACTCATCCCATATATGGATGGAATAATTGGGAAATCTTTCTAACCAGTCCAATTCCTTTCCCCGTAGAGAGAAGGGAAATAGCCTCAACCCGCAGCGCATCCTCGGAAACATTGGTTTGTTTGCTTCCCCAAAAAGTATCCACAAACCCTTTGAGATGCTTGTAAGCATTTTGACTCGGAGCCCCGATGAATAATCCTCGTTGCTCAAGCAGTGTAAGTATCACATTGGGGATTTGTAAGTTGCCCACCCTAATGCGAGGCAGGACTATGACACTTGCATAACCCTCGTTCGTCAATACCTGGTGTGCAACAGCTCTTGGTAGAGGTGGGGGAAGGACAAAAATATTATCATGAGGCGGTCGGCCTCGCCTATTTGCTTGAGGTTCGGGATGAACCTCATCACCTTGATTATTGTCCACTTCCTCCCCCAATGAAAAATTCCCGAGAGGATCATTGTTGAGAGCCATATTTGTACTTATAATCAATCCACAAACAAAATTAGTAACCCAGAAGGAAAAGAAGACAAGTCACATAAGAAACAAAATATATATAGCTAAATTCGTTTTTAGCTCCCGGGCAACGGCACCAGAAATTGATGTCGCTCAAACTCACACCACTACTTTGTATTGTGAGTTGGCCGATGCAATTATAAATACCCAACGCGAGTCGGGGTCGATTCCACGGAGAGTTATGTGTGGGATTAGGTATATATCTAGTCTAGTGAATGACGTGCCCAAGATTGAACTTCCACATATTCAATTGTTGTTTCTACGTCTACTTTTATGCTAATGCTTGTAATTGTAAAGCTAAGAGACAATATTTTTGGTTTTGGTTGTTTTTAAAGTTATAAAGGATCTAGAGTTGCGACTTCCGCCTAGTTGGTTACCTAACATATTTAGAGCATTAGGGCATGTTTGGTTGATCGTAATACAATATATCAACCACACATGATTACTCACACTATACCTCTTGGTAGTTTGAGTGATTTTCCCCAATTTGGCTTTCTCATGTCTAAATGGGTATTTCATGTAACAAGTGATAGATGCTCAAGCCGGGTCTTACTATCTCTAGGTTAGACCTTTTTATTGGGGCTATCAAGTTCTTGAGTTCACCTCAATTTCTTGTTAGCCAAGTTTTTCTAGACTTAGTCTCACTTTCTCAAGTAGAGACTAAGTCAAGTAGGCATGAATCAATGCTTGCAACCATCAATTCTTGAATTCAAGAAAGAACTAGGCTAAATATCATATACCCACTTAGAAATAACCCCTAAATCAATAACCCATTAAGTATTCATACTAGGGTTGGGTCACAACACTAGCTAAGGGTCTAGCTACTCATGGAAAATGAAGAAATTAAAGAAGAATCTAAGATAAAATTCATAATTGATGATTAAGGGAAGAAAATATAATGTTGAAATGTTAAACTATTACAAAGTTACCCAATACAGTAAAAGAAAAACGGCTATCTAAACTCAGGTGCACCAAACTTAACCTAAAAATGACAAAAAGATCTATTAATAGCCAGCTAAAAATATCTGACAAAATTGCCCCTACGGAGGTTGTGCGGTCGCACAATTCTGTGTGCGGTGCGTATTTTGAGGCTGACTTGAGAAGGTGGCTTTCTGCGGCCGCATAAATCTGGGGTGCGGCTGCACTTCCTCTGATTGTGCGGACCGCACATTTCTAAGTGCGGCTGCATTCTTGGATTAGACTTGGGACTGGACAACTTCTGCGGACCGCACATTTATGATTGCGGCCGCACTTTGGCATATTGCATCCTCACAATAACAATGCATTTCGCACATCTTCAGGCTCCCAAAATGCAATGTCTTTGAATCTTGTATTCTGTGGCCGCACAATAATTATACGTTCTGCAGTCTGTGAAGGAATTCTGTCGGTGTTTCTTCAGAGTTTGTGGCCGCACACAGTATTGTGTGGTCAGCACTTTGGTCCTTTTGTCTTATTTTGGTCCTTGTCTAACTTTACTCCTTTTTTAGTTGATTTTAATTTCTTTGGCTCATTTCCTAATGTCCCTGCAAGAAATCACAATTTATTAGTTCTCGGGAATACCTTTAAGTATTTTTGAGCTAAAACGCAAGTAAAAGAGAGAAAATAAGCAGTCAAAATCCCTACTTATCAGCAGTCTGTTTATTATATACACATTTGTGGTAGTACACTCTCCCTAGAATCTAAGAGGAACAGCTGCCTGAAACCTTAGAGACCTTGCAACCTCTAAAATGCACTTGTGTCTCCTCTCTGCAACCCCACTTTGTTGTGGAGTATATACGCAAGAGCTTTGATGAACAGTTCCCTTAGACTTTAGTAGCTCAGCCACTTTAGAGAAATTCACTCCTATTGTCTGGCATAAAGATCTTCACAGAGGCTGAATAGACATTTTGAATCATTAAAAGATAGAATCTAAGAGCAACAATAATAGAATCTAAGAGCAACAATAACTTCTTCCTTAGTAGGCAGCAAAATATCCAGCAACATCTAGAAGGGTCTTCTTGCCATCATAAGTAGGATCTTTATAGGGTCCCCACACATTACCATGCAATGTATGAAAACAAACATTAGTGTTAGTAGTGCTCAAAGGAAAAGGAAGTCTGGTCTATTTTTCCAAAGGACACACAGTACAAGATTCAGTAGTATTCGTACATTCACAGTCCTGAAATACAGCTATGTTCCTCAAAGACTTTTTTGGTGTATGCCCTAATCCCTTATGCCACAAGGCTAAATGCATTATTCTGTTGTTGTTTTTTTGTCATATTTACAGTAGGTGGAGTTTTAGAAACCCAATGGTTTAGGAAATGTACTAGAAACTTGAAATTCAGTTGTACTAACATCTCCAAAGTAGAACACGTACAACCCATAATCTTCTCTACCAATTCCCTTCACCTGTCCACTGGAGAGTTTCTGAAAAATGCAGAATTCAGGAAAGAACATCACTGCCCATCTCATCTCCTTTGTTATCTTTGAGACATAGAATAAATTTTATTTGAAATTAGGTATATGTAAGGCATTACTAATCCTTTGACCCGGAATAATATAGGAGGATCCTATATGGTTGATATACGCTATGTTTCCTGTAGGGAGCTGAATTGTTCCACCCTTATTATTAGCAAACAACTTAGGATTAATCAACATATTAAGACTATGCAACATGTGGCTTGAAGAGCCTGATTCTACTATCCACTTAGCCAACACTTCTGAGTTCACTACACAAGATGACATACATGCTGACACTAGTGTAGTTGTATTGTTGCCTTCACTCCATTTTTCCCAATAGTTAAATTATATGTGGATACAGTTCCTGAGTGAACTGAGGAATGTTGGGCATCACATTCTGAGTCCCCTGTCCAGTTGTAGAACCATGTTGTACCTGTGAATCAGTAACAACTTGATTGTTTCATGCACCATTTGATGAATCCTGAGCATAATGCACTGCATTTCCTGAGCCAAACTTCTTCTTAGCTTTAAAGTCAGGGGGATATCCATTTAACTTGTAGCAGTTCTCTGTGGTGTGCCCCTTAAAGTCAAAGTAGTCAGAGTACAAGGTGTTCTTTTTTGGTCTATAATTGTTTCCTCCAGCATAGGACTGTCCACAAGAGTAGTTGTTCCCTCCAGCATAAGTGTTCCCTTCTATAGAGCCTCCTGAAGAGTTATTGTGGCCTTTTCTACTGAATAGACATGTGCCAGTGTTTGGCACACCTATGTTTTTGCCAATGAACATGGCAGTTCCTTCAGTTACTTCAGCAATTTGGGATGTCTGGCACATAGACCTTCTGCTCTCCTTAGAAATGATCATGGAATAAGCTCTATTAATAGAAGGAATGCGTAGCATGTTCAATATCTGGTTACTGGACTAGGAGTAAGACTCAATCAATCCCAACCTTTGGTATTGAAAGTGCTAAACATACTTCTTTAACTCCTCACAGCCACACCCAGGGCAGGGCATAAGAGCATCAAAATCTGCCCAAAGTTCCTTCAACTTAGAGAAGTAAGTTGATACTGACGATATCCCTTGAGTCAAAGTGGCAATCTATTTGTGAATATATAACACACGAGAGCCATTAACTTTACCATACCTTTCTTTGAGGTCCATCCATACTTTGTGAGCACTTGAGGCATACACCATGCCACTTAACAACTCAGCACTTACTGAATTCATAATCCATGAAGAGTTGTATCAAACTTGAGGCATACACCATGCCACAGTTCATGAAGAGTTGTATCAAACTTCTTCGTAGGGTATCTACTATCCACAAACCCTATGTTACTCTTCCCTAGTAAGCTCACACGCATTGTACTACTCCACAATGTATAATTCTCAGGTCCAGTTAATTTAACTGAAATTAGAGAGCTACCTGGAGTATCGCATGGTTGAAGCAACAGTGGATGATGTTGATCAACTAAGATAGGACTTCCCCCGACTGTTGTTGCACTTGTATCAATTTCTTCACTCTCGATCGCCATTTTTGAGCAATAATCGAGCTTAGACAAAGAAGAACATGGAAGTACAAGAGGGGTGTGAATTATGGTATATTTAAAAATAGTTGACTAAGGATGATTTTAGTCGACTAGATTCCATGCAGAATGTGAATAACAATAAACAAAGAGAACATAATAATACACAACAATTTTTATACTGGTTCGGTACCGGTGTGGTACTTACATCCAGTTTCCCTTGGGTCACAAGGGTTCCCTTAGATCTTGAAAGCAATTACAACAATGATGGTTTTAACTCATTCACCACCAACGAAGTATAGCAACAATATATCTTGAATAATGGCAGAACTCTCTTTTGCGTTCTAACTCTTTCTATCTTTTATGACACTGGTAAATTGAGGAATACAGGGTTTATGCTAAGAAGTAGAGAGATTTAGAAAACACTGTTTGTAGTTGCGCAAGCCTTCCATTTGGTCTGAGCAGACTTTTTATAAGAGAGTTTGAGAGTCGTTGTACTTTGACTTTGATTGAGGCATAGGATCTTCAAAGGGATTTGACCTAAGGGGTACCTCTCGAATCCTGCCTTTAGGAAGGGCCGGATTCATTCATGACTTTCCTTGTCACGTTCTTAAATTGTGGAGAGATTCAAGCCTTCGACTGTGCTGATTGAAGATGCCGGATATTCTGTTCTTTACTAGATATATTTCCTTGTTTGGAAGTCTTGGTCTCCTTTTATTGAGGCTGAAAAGATATGACAGATTTGGTTTCCTTTTTCTTGTCCTTTGATTAAGCATTATCTCTTTTGGTTCAGACATCATCAGCTCCTTTGATTCAGCATATCTCCTTTGGCTTAGACATCATCAACTTTTATATAATTTTTGACTAGCGAATGAAGTTAGCCAACCCACCAGTTAATTATATATATATATATATATATAT
>ML392970.1:0-12580 GCA_005239525.1 Nicotiana knightiana
TCCTCTGAGGCACGGGACAGCTGCTCTGCGAACGAAGACTCCAGAACACTCTTATCTTTATCATCTTGACTGCAAGAAGCCCTATCCACTGCCAGTTCTGCTGCCATGAGTCTCATCTGCCACTTCAAGGTACTCATTTCCTCTTCTAAAGCATCCATGTCAATCCTTAGGCTATCATACTATGCTCTCCAATTATCAACATCGGCCTGCAACTCTTTTGTCTCTTGGTCCGTGTTTGAAAATCTCTTCAAAAGCTCCATGACTATAAGGTTAATCTACAAGAAATAAACCAGTCAGATATGGTAAATCTCATATACGAGAGTGAAAGAGGATAACTTGCATCGTACCTTCAAAGAAGTATGCACGGCCTCATTGGCCCATGTAAGAGCACCGTAGCTAGCTAGATTTGATTTCTCAGAGGGACCTATCAAAGGCTTGAGCCACACTTCGGGCTCACCCGTTTTCTTGAAAAGGTTCCCCTCAGCTGGAACCTCTATTACCATCTGCTGCATCTCTCTGCTGGAAGACCCAACTTCCCTAACGGTAGGCATGGATTAGGCAGAGATGGAACAGCAACAGGCACGGAAGGTTGAGGAGCTGGAGAAGCCACGGGCAAAGTAGCAGGCACATAGAGTTGAAAAGTTGAAGAAGTTACAGGCAAAGCAACAACAGAAGTTTAAATAGCCAAAGGAACAGACGAAACAGCTTCTCTCAAAGAAGCAGGAAAGACAACAGCCAAAGGGACGTCGTCAGGAGCAAGATCAATACCCTCATGAATAGGGGAATGTGAAACATCATCAAGGACAGGGGGCTCAATCACTGACACGGAAGGCAAGTTTGAGGCTGTAAGCTCACCATCTAAAACCATTCGCCTTCTCCGTGGCCTGTGCACTAAAGCACCCTCTTCTTCCTCTTCTACGGAACGAGACTCACTAATCTTCCTCTTCGAGGAAGATGAACCAACAATAATTTCCTGGGCCTGAGCCAAGGACATCTTCGTGATAGATGAAGCAGACACCCCACGAGTAGATAACCCTATTAAAAAGGGGAAAAAGTTAAACGAAAAAACAAAAAAAAAGGACTCGAGTAAGGAATAAATCAAGAACAAGAGCTTCACTTACCGTGGGTCTTTACTTGCCAACCATACCTCCCAACGAGGTATTTCCAAGATCTTTCTTCTGAAAGAGCAACAGACAATAATTTTTCTACCCAATCACGAATACCGGAGATATTCTCAACAGTATTCATGATTGCTGAGAGAAGAAAAACAGACACGGTGTTAATAAAACATCTCAAGTCAAAACAAGAAAAAGTAAATGTAAGATAAAGCATATTCACGTACGTGATTCCACTTCTCAGGAAAGGGAAAAATTTCTTCACCCACTAAACCAACAGTGGGTACAGAAACATACCGGAGGTACCAACTCCTATCCTTATCATCTCCAGGGGTTACCAACACTCTTTTGCTTCTAGCAGTCAGAGTAAAAACCCCTTCACGAAATAAGGTAGGAGAGTAGAGGTGAATAAGATGGTTGAAGGTAAAAGAAACCGAGGCTAAAGAAGCCAAACTCCTAAGACATGCGACAACTCGCCACACAAGCGGGCCAACTTGTCCTAAGCAGATATTGAAAAAATGGCAAAATTCAATTATAACTGGGTCAATGGGGGGTCTAAACCCTAAAGTGAAAGGATACGTATAAACAAAAGAATATCCCGTCTTNGCACTCCCTACGAACAAGGGAAATCTGACTCTCAGTTATAAGGGTTGGATATCTTTCGACACTATCAAGAGAAGAAGATTGATCTACTAGAACTTGACTATCCCTAGCAAAAACAAACTCAGCATGGACAATTTCATCGACTCCAGGTTCACGAAGGCGTTCGCCTCTACCTCTAGACAAAGACCGAGAAACCCTAAACCTCGGAGAATCTGGAGATCTAGTGGAAGGAGGAGGAACTATCTGAGAAGAAGAGGAGCCCCTCGAAGGAGTGGATCCTAGACTTCTAAGTCTACCACCTCTCCGACTCCTAGTCGGATCATAAGATGGCGTTAAACTTTCAATATCTATTACTCTTTAAGGTTGGTTTGAAGAAGACATATTGGCAAAGGCAAAGAAGAAAGTTTTTTACAAAAGACAAAGTTAGAAAAGTGTTTCGTGGAAGCAAATAAAATAAAACATGTATTTATACTTGAAGACAACCGTCAAACATGAAGAAAAAGGAAAATAATAATGAAAAGTCATAATTGAAGATGTCACTTCGGGACTGGCACAGCCGCAAAAAGCCCTAAAAGGTGCCGAGTAAATGCAGAACAAATCCGAAAAGGACACGTGGTATGAGTATTAAATGGAAGTGACAAACGACGCCTATGGTGTAGAGAAGGATACAATGATTCAAGGAAAAGCGACGGCAAAATATTCCCGCCATAAATGAATATCCACTTACCAAATATTAATCGTTAAAATATATGGTAAGTGGGGGGACTATCTGTATTGGTAAAAAAGAATTTCACACGTAAGCCAGCTTTTGACAACTCAGCCAGTCACGTGGACACAGGATAACGTGACAGCTGGATGAGATTCTCGGAAGAGGTACGGTATAAAGAGGCACAGTTCAGTAAACCCACGAACTTATCAGTCACGGGAAACACAACTTGATCAAAACGGGAGAGAGGCACGGTCCGAATGAATCTAGACAAAGCTACGGGCAGATTCAAGGACCCACAATTGATTGCTCGAACGTTATGTAACCGAAACCCAATTACCGTTATCCTTTGTAACGCCTCATTAATGTCATAATTAGTCATTAATGAGTAACCACAGCAAAAGTCGTACGTTATAAGAATCTCCTATATAAGGGAGGGGAATACAACTTGTAAAGGCATCTAATTCTCGAATACAATTAACTTCGATTTTTTATATTTCTGCAATACTGTCTATTATTTATTTTTCTCCATTACCTTGATTATCAGTAACCCGTATTCATCTTAAAAATAATCTTTAGTCAAAGGGTCTAATTCTTTGGTTAAACAATCGGGGCGTTAACTCTCAAAACGACCGGTCGGGTCGTTACAAACCCGATTCCACCGTACGTCACATAATCCTCCCTTATTTCCTCGTAATAACATTAACAATAATAAGTATATATATAGGTGTTACAGCGTGTAACCCGATCTCACTATATCTCAATATCATAATCATAGTTCACCCTTATTCCACCAAAATAATACATCCTTATTACACATGTTGCGGCGTGTAACCCATTCCGACCGTACAATATAGATTCACCCTTATTCCACCTCATCATACCACCCTTATTTCACATGTTGTAGTGTGCAACCCGATCCCATCATATCAATATCAAGTACTTAATATGCACGGTAAACTTACCATTCAAATCAAAAAAACCTTTTACATTCCCTAAACACCAAGCTGAAACAAATAGGAAATCTTGTACATCATGATAATCCGCATAAGTAATACTACGCAGCGAGACCAATCCAGAATTTACAACTAGAAGGTACAAAATAAACCAACTTAAGCAAATAGTGGGAGATCATGAAACTATGAAAATATCTAATATCATAAATGGGAGGAAACAATGACTAACATGTAGTAATTAGACATGGGAACACATGTATAGCATATAACAATTAAGGCAGGGAAAGAGATAATTTAAGAAGAACGGGAAAACAGGAAAAACAAATAATTCGCCAGCGCATAAGCACTCGTCACCTCACATATACGACGCCCACATGAAATTCACAACGCAAATAGTCCAGGGATTCCTAATTCTCTCAAGTCAAGGTTAGACACCACACTTACCTCGCTCCAAAGACCACTCAATGCTCAACCACAACTTTGCCTCTCAAACAAGCCTCCGAACCAATAGAATCTAGCAAATTACCAACCAAATGATTCAAATTATGCCTTAGAAACTACCCACAATTGCAAAAAAATTAAATTTAGGCCATTTTTGAAAAAGTCAACAAACGTCACCCCCGGGCCCGCTTGGTCCAATCCCGAAATTCGGACCAAAACCCGATTACCCATTCATCCTCAAACCCCGTTATATAATTTGTTTTAGAATCCAACCTCAATTTGAGGTCTAAATCCCCAATTTATCAAATCCCTAATTTCTACCCAAAAACCCCCAATTCCACCATGAAAATACTAGATTTTAGGTTTAAAACTTGTGAAATATAATGAAAGATTGAAAGGAAATAGGTTAGAATCACTTACCAGTGATTTGGGGAAGAAAGGATCTTGGATAAATTGCCTATAGGGTTCTAGGTTTTGAAAATTTGAAGAATGAACCAAAAATCCCGTCTAAGTCATGTTTTACCCAGCTGCAAATGTTGCATTTGCGACCTGGGGTTCCTAAATGCGAATCCCGCAAATGCGAGGAATCCATCACAATTGCGATTACTCTCACACCTCTGCAATCATCGCATTTGAGATGAAAAGTTCGCAAATGCGAACACTAACTTACCGCAAATGCAACCATTTAATCGATTTGCAATCACTGCTCCCACCTGACACCCTTCGCAAATGTGAAACATTGTTCGCAAATGCGAATTCTGGCCTTCGCGTAAATGCGACCTCATGATTGCAAATGCGAACTTATGCTGACCACCAGGTACTCTTCGCAAATGTGAAGAAATGGCTCGCAAATGCGAGCCTGTCAGGAATTGGGAATGTTCGTAAATGCGAACACTAATCTCGCAAATGCGAGCTCAGAGGCCAGTTACCAGAAATTGCAGACACCAGCTGAGTCAGATTCACTCCGTAGCCTATCCGAAACACACCCGAGCCCTCAGGGCTCTAAACCAACTATGCACACAAGTCTAAAAATATTATACAAACTTGCTCGCGCGATCAAATCGCCAAAATAACACCTAGAACTACGAATTGAACACCAAATCAAATGACATTTTCAAGAAAACTTTGGAACTTCTATTTGCACAACCGGACGTCCGAATCACGTCAAACCAACTGTGTTTCTCACCAAATTTGACAAACAATTCATAAATGTACTATTGGACCTATACGGGGCTCCGGAAATAAAATACAAACCCGATATCCAAAGGTCAAACATCGTCAAACATTTCAAGTTCAATAAGCCTTAGACTTTCAAATTTCTATAAAATGCGATAACTCGGGATAGGGACTTCCGAATTCAATTGCGGGCATACGCCCAAGTCCCAAATCACGATACGGATCCACCGGGACCATCAAAATATGAATCCGGGTCCGTTTGCTCAAAATGTTGACCTAAATCAACTCAAGTAGATTATAAGGCAAAATTCCATATTTTTCTCAGTTTTTAACATAAAGTGTACTTTTCTTCCATTCTGGTAGCTGTAGTATTACTCTCGTTTTGTTTTTCTTAAATTTTTAGGACTATCTGATGTTTTTTCTGCTTCGATTAGTTACTATTTTGTTGTTGCTATTATTTCTTTTCCTATGACTCTCTATTATTTTTATTTCAATTTGCTTTACTGCTGTGATTGTACTTTCCTGAGGTGAGAGTATATTGAAAATAATCTCTCTACTTGTACAAGGTAAGGGTAAGGTCTGCGTACACACTACTATCTAGAGACCTACATGTGAAAATATATAGGGTGTATTATTATTATTGTTGTTGAACGAAATATTAACTTTAAAACTTATCATCTAAACATGTCATGGCAAACCCCACAAGTGAGGGTCTGGTAAGAATAGTGTGTACGTAGATTTATCCTTACCTTGTGAAGGTTGAGAGGATTTGTGTGACTATAAAATTTTGAAACTTCTGATTAAACATGTCATAACATTTATGTCGTTATAAATTTAAAAATTGTTATTAAAAATAAATGAAAAATATAAAGTTAAATGATATATAATACGTCGTTCTTTTTGAAAGGGGTCTATTAAGGAAATAATGTTACACAAAATAGATCAGATGAAGACTTGTGGATCTCTATATGTAATAAGAACATGAGCGTGGAGATATTAAGCACTCATATATGATACTGATAGAATATCTTGTTTCAAGTGTTATAATTATAAAGTTTAATATAAGTTATTTTCAAAATCTTAAAGCTTATATACTTTTATTAGTACTATATTATTATGTATCTGCAAGATATAAAAAAATTATTTCCTCATTATCCTTTACGTCAAAAAGCATGAGTAAAATTTCAAAGTTCTTCTCCACTACTTCCACTAGATATTTGATATCTTTTACAATAAAAAGCTTTTAGTTTCAAGAAATCCAAAAAAATCGTATGGAACTCTTATTTTCTCTTTCAGGATGCTGTTAGGGTACATTTAGGGACAAAAGGGCGGTTACATAGCTTTGGACAATACATAGTAATAATTTGTAATTCTACCACTCTATTATCTCTTTCCCTAGAGAATAAAATTTACAACAAAAACTTCATAGAAAGGCGAAAAAGACAACAATATACAAACAAATACATCTTTGTTGATGAAGGGTTGATGGGATCCTTTTCTTGCAGAATATATTGGTGAGAAAGACTTGCGGCATCAATGTCTCTTTGGTTGTGTCTCTTGGATGCCAACAAAAGTATACAAGACAAGATGCCACAGGTTTCAGTGCAATAAAAGATGCCATTACTATTGTTCTAGTACCCACCAAGAAATTATTGAGTTGCATATATATATATATATATATATATATATATATATATATGCAAAGATGTTTCAGACCTAAAGATTACATATGCCACAGGTTTGTAACATATGGTCAGTTAGATAGTATTTGATACAAGTGATTTTGGTTTTTGGCAAAGATTTGAAACCCTGCCTATTATTGTTGACCCGAACTATATGTGTGCGCGCGCCAAAAGAAAAATGCTAAGAGTAAAGAACTGCACCTACTTCATACTTGCTGATTCATACCTCAACATACAACACGATTGATATCTCGACAGTCATGTTCTCAGCTAATCTATTGATGCCTTTATGCCGTAGATGAGTACAAGTTTGTATTAGAAATTAGATATAGCTTCTTTACATGATGTATTTAAAGTCATCTTAGAGTCGTAATTCGTTAAAAATCAAATACAAATAGAGTCTTTGCAGCGGAAATATCAAATAGTTAGGAATATACATTCCGCCTATTGTTTCAATTGTATAGAAAATTGCTTTTGATTTAGTGTTGACTTATTACCTAGAGAAAACTCATTAAAATATTTGAAAAAACTATGATCGTGTCTTCCAACTTATTGCAAGAAAATAAGAAATGTATGATGGAGTCAGAGTCGACTATATAGATAGGGTAAGGGCTCTTAACTTAGTAAAAAGCTATGATAGGTTGAGTAGATATCGTATAAATTTGATTTTTTTTCTTTTTAGAATAGAATTTGGTGGATGGTTCTGAGTGATGGTATAAGGATGTTGGGTGGTTCCGAATGGTGATAGGTAAGGCCGAGGTGGTACGGGAAAGATAATTGAGAAAGTGTTGAAAGAGAGGGCAAAGATGAATATATTTAAAACTATTTTGGACTCTAGGTTTGATATTGAAAAAGTGGATGTGGCTGAAATATGGTTTTCAAAGTTGCACATTGACGAAAGTTTGGGTCCATTACATTTTGCACTTCTAATGGATACCCTTTTTTTGTGATTTTCACCTTGTCTTATCTTTTCTTTTCTTTTTTAAAAATAATTTGCATCCAAACCTCGGGCATATCGGTTGAAGTAGATTTTTCTTTTGATCAATCAAAACCCCTTCCCAAATTGTACAAGCTTCTTCCAAAGCATACGGCTTTCTGGATGTAGATGATGATATCTATACAGATGAATTTTATATATATATCATAGAATGAAGTACCACATGGGTAGATATATATATGAATCCGAATCTGCCGAATCACTCATGTTATGATCTTCTACATCCAGGGTCTTGATAGCCTCCCTATCTTCAAAGTAGGCATAGGGTCTGAGTACACATTATCCTCCTCTTATCCCACTTGTGAGATTATACTAATTTTTTTTTTTGTTGTTGTTATTGTTGTTCTGGATGATGATTTGAACCCTAACCTTTTTATTTCCTTACAAAATAATAAAATCACTCTTTTTTTAAAAAAAAATTCAAGAGGGCAAAACAAGAAATACAAATAAAATAACAGAAGAAATTGAGTAAAATTAAAAAAGAACTTAAAAAAAGACTTTGGTCTCTTTCTCCTAAAAACACCCATTGGAACAAAATTATTCTCTCTATATAGATGTAAATCTGAACCTGTATAATTTAATTTATATTTTTTTAATGAAATTATAACCATGCACCATCCACCACGACCACCACCTAACCCTTTTTTTTAAATAGAGTTAATTTGGCCCACTTCTAAATCTGCTAAAGCTTCTGTTCAATATTTCATATGCTTATGCTAATGTTACATTTAACAGAGTAAGATGAGTTGTATAATAACATTTAATATTATTATTATTTTTTGGTGTTTGTTTTACGTGTTTATTTTGTACACTGTGAGAATATACATCTGTTGTTATTTAGGTGTTTATTTGACATGGGGTTAATGAATTCCTGTTGGATTTCTAGGGTTTTTGTTTATGATTGAGATTTGTTATTTAAGGTTTGACTTTTAGGGGGAAGAGACCAATGCCTTTATTTTACTAATTGTTTTTTAAATTTTATGCTAGTTTTATTTGTATTTTCTATTTTGACCTCTTGGAAAATTTAACAAAAGAGCAATTTCTTATTTTGCAACGAAATAAAAAGGTCAAGATGCAAATCAAAATTAAAAGTAGGACATGATGCAAAGGCATATGCTAGGGGTATAAAACGCGACAGATCCCGAAAAAAGATTTCCATATGTTTCCAAATAGTCCTCACACAATCGCTTAAACTAAAAATAGTCAATGAATACATAATATATTCATAATTTATGTGTTATATGATTAATTAATGTATACGCTATATATATGATTAGAAAAAGTAAATAATGACTATGGTCGGCTATTTATCTAAAGATCCCGTGAAAGACCCAAGTAAAATATTAGAACGATGGGCTAAATCTTAGCCCAATCCTTGCTAGAACTAAATGATTAAACAAATACAAAACATAGAAAAGTTTGTAAAAATAGCACGGGTTAGCTAGTTTTCGGACTGGTCATTCAAAAATAGTCAGCGTTTGCCAAGTCATTGAAAAATAACCACTATTTTGCTGCAACAGAGACTAGTCCAACATAATATACTGGAGTTCGATACACCTGTGTATGAACTTCCAGCATATTATGCTGGACTGGTATACTTTGCTGGAACTTCAGTATAATATATGTTAGTTTGATAGTTAAATAGTAGTAAATAACCCTAATCCCATATGTATTAAGAGTAGGACATGTATTTTATATATATATGTATATATATATATATATATATACATATATATATAAAATACATGTCCTACTCTTAATACATATGGGATTAGGGTTATTTACTACTATTTAACTATCAAACTAACATATATTATACTGAAGTTCCAGCAAAGTATACCAGTCCAGCATAATATGCTGGAAGTTCATACACAGGTGTATCGAACTCCAGTATATTATGTTGGACTAGTCTCTGTTGCAGCAAAATAGTGGTTATTTTTCAATGACTTGGCAAACGCTGACTATTTTTGAANTCGACGACTTTTTCAAAGTTGTTTGCGTTATCTCTCTGTGTCAGTGTTGTGCAAAATCCAACACTATCACAAGATCCGTCATCATCCAGCGACCTAACCCTAGTGAACATCTCCGGCAGAAACCTCCCCACGCGCCCTCAGAAGCTAGGGTTCCGGCGAGTGCGTAAGCTCACCGCCGGCGAGTACGATCACTTCCGGTCATTTTTTGAAGATGTTTCTTCAGAATAGTTGGATCGCCTACTAATTCCGATCCTACCATACTATTTTCGTTTGGTTCTGACAAATTTGAGTTTTTTCGGCGACTACACTGTTTGTTTTCCGGCAGCTACAGTAATTTTCGCAAAAACAGTGTCTCCTTCGTCTGTTTCAGGGAGTTTTCAATTGATTCTTTATGTTATTTGGTGATAATTTTATAGACCTCTCTTCAATCCAACGATGTCTTTGGGAGTTGATTCTTTCGGGTCTAAAAATCCGGGCTCTGGCAGTTTCGGTGTTATGATTACCTCAGAACCTTTAATGGGAAGTTCAAACTACTTAGTTTGGGCTTCGTCTGTTGAGCTGTGGTGTAAAGGTCAAGGTGTTCAAGATCATCTAATCGAGAATTCCAGCGAAGGAGATGAAAAGGCCAAAGAGGTTTGGGAGAAGATCGATGCTCAATTATGCAGTATTCTGTGACGATCTATTGATTCCAAGTTGATGCCCTTGTTTCGTCCATTCCAGACATGTTATTTGGTTTGGGAAAAGGCTCGCACTTTATACACTATTGACATATCTCATTTCTATGATGTGATATCGCGGATGAAAAATTTAAAGAAACATGAATTAGATATGTCTACTTACTTGGGACAAGTACAGGCAGCCATGGATAAATTTGAGAAGTTGATGCGAGTTTTTGCTAGTGTTGAAAAGCAACAAGAGCAGCGACAAAAGATGTTTCTAGTTCTTACCCTTGCTGGACTTCCTGATGATCTTGACTCAGTACGCGATCAGATTTTGGCTAGTCCGACTGTCCCCACAGTTGATGAATTATTCTCTCGATTACTTCGCCTTGGTGCAGCACCAAGTCACCCAGTGATCTCATCACAAATACTTGACTCATCCATTCTTTCATCCCAGTCAGTGGACAATCGGGCATCTCCAACTCTGGAGAATAGACGAGGAGGAGGTCGTTTTTGCGAGATCTAGACCCAAGTTCTCTTATTGTCATAAACTTGGACACACTCGTGATGTGTGCTATTGTTTACATGGGCGTCCACCCAAAAATGCTTATGTTGCTCAGACCTAGACTACATGTAACCATGGATTTTCTTTATCTGAAGGGGAGTATAATGAGTTCCTTCAGTATCGAGCAAGTAAGCAGACATCTTCACAAGTAGCCTCTGTTGCTCAGACTGATACTTCTGTTGTTGGTAATTATTTTGCTTGTGTTTCCCAGTCTAGTACTCTTGGACAATGGGTTGTGGACTCATCCGCTTCTGATCATGTCTCTAGTTATAAATCACTTTTATCAAATATTGCATATTCACAGTCTCTTCCTACTGTTACTTTAGCCAATGGGTCTCAAACTAAAGCAAAAGGAGTTAGACAAGCGAATCCCCTACCCTCTGTCACTCTAGATTCCGTTCTTTATGTCCCTGGCTGTCTTTTTAATCTTGCATCTGTTAGTCGTTTGAGTCGTGCCCTCCATTGCGGTATATATTTTGTTGATGATTCTTTTATTATGCAGGACCATATTACGGGACAAACAATTGGAACAGGACTTGAATCAGAAGGCCTTTACTATCTTAACTCCCTCAATTTCTCCAAGGCATGTCTAGTTACAGATCCTCCGGACCTAATTCACAGACGTTTAGGACATCCAAGCTTATCCAAGCTTCAGAAGATGGTGCCTAGTTTGTCTAGTTTATCTACATTAGATTGTGAGTCATGTCAGCTCGGGAAACATACCCGAGTCTCCTTTCCTCGTAGTATTGAGAGTCATAGAGAGTCTGTTTTTTCTTTAGTTCATTTTTATATATGGGGTCCTCGTAGAGTAAGTTCGTTATTTTGTTAGTTTCATTGATGATCATTCAAGATGTACTTGGATTTTCTTAATGAAAGATCGTTCTGAGTTGTTTTCTATATTCCAGAATTTTTGTGCTGAAATTAAAAATCAATTTGGTGTTTCTATTCACACTTTTCGCAGTGATAATGCCTTAGAATATTTATCCTCTCAATTTCAGCAGTTTATGACCTCTCAAGGAATAATTCATCAGACNTGAGTTGTTTTTTTCTTCCAGAATTTTTGTGCTGAAATCAAAAATCAATTTGGTGTTTCTATTCGCACTTTTCGCAATGATAATGCGTTAGCATATTTATCCTCTCAGCTTCAGCAGTTTATGACTTCTCAAGGAATTATTCATCAGACTTCTTGTCCTTATACCTCTCATCAAAATGGGGTTGCAGAGAGAAAATAGGCACATCATTGAGAATGCTCGCACACTTCTCATTGAATCTCATCCGTTGCCTTTTTGGGGCGATGCAGTTCTCACGACTTGTTATTTGGTTAATCGGATGCCTTCATCTCATGTCCAGAATCAGATCCCGTATTCAGTATTGTTTCCCCAGTCACCCTTATACTCTCTTCCTCCTCGTGTTTTTGGGAGCACTTATTTCATTCATAACTTAGCCCCTGGGAAAGATAAGTTAGCTCCTCGTGCTCTCAAGTGTATCTTCCTTGGTTATTCTCGTGTTCAGAAGGGATATCGTTGTTACTCACCTGATCTTCGTAAGTACCTTATGTCAGCTGACGTCACATTTTTTGAGTCCAAACCTTTCTTTACTTCTCAGGATCACCTTGATATATCTGAGGTCTTACCAATACCGACCTTTGAGGAGGTTACTATAACTCCTCCTTCACCTTCCGCCACAGAAGTCTTACCCATTCCAGCT
>ML392970.1:12654-33943 GCA_005239525.1 Nicotiana knightiana
TTGAATCAGAAGGCCTTTACTATCTTAACTCCCTCAATTTCTCCAAGGCATGTCTAGTTACAGATCCTCCGGACCTAATTCACAGACGTTTAGGACATCCAAGCTTATCCAAGCTTCAGAAGATGGTGCCTAGTTTGTCTAGTTTATCTACATTAGATTGTGAGTCATGTCAGCTCGGGAAACATACCCGAGTCTCCTTTCCTCGTAGTATTGAGAGTCATAGAGAGTCTGTTTTTTCTTTAGTTCATTTTTATATATGGGGTCCTCGTAGAGTGATTTCGTTATTTTGTTAGTTTCATTGATGATCATTCAAGATGTACTTGGATTTTCTTAATGAAAGATCGTTCTGAGTTGTTTTTTTCTTCCAGAATTTTTGTGCTGAAATCAAAAATCAATTTGGTGTTTCTATTCGCACTTTTCGCAATGATAATGCGTTAGCATATTTATCCTCTCAGCTTCAGCAGTTTATGACTTCTCAAGGAATTATTCATCAGACTTCTTGTCCTTATACCTCTCATCAAAATGGGGTTGCAGAGAGAAAATAGGCACATCATTGAGAATGCTCGCACACTTCTCATTGAATCTCATCCGTTGCCTTTTTGGGGCGATGCAGTTCTCACGACTTGTTATTTGGTTAATCGGATGCCTTCATCTCATGTCCAGAATCAGATCCCGTATTCAGTATTGTTTCCCCAGTCACCCTTATACTCTCTTCCTCCTCGTGTTTTTGGGAGCACTTATTTCATTCATAACTTAGCCCCTGGGAAAGATAAGTTAGCTCCTCGTGCTCTCAAGTGTATCTTCCTTGGTTATTCTCGTGTTCAGAAGGGATATCGTTGTTACTCACCTGATATTCGTAAGTACCTTATGTCATCTGACGTCACATTTTTTGAGTCTAAACCTTTCTTTACCTCTTCTGACCACCTTGATATATCTGAGGTCTTACTTATACCGACCTTTAAGGAGTTTACTACAACTCCTCCTTCACCTTCCGCCACAGAAGTCTTACCCATTCCAGCTGTTGGGGAGTCTAGTGTGGCTCCTCCTAGATCCCCAGCCACAGGAACACCACTCTTAACTTATCATCGTCGTCTGCACCCAGCATCAGGCCCAGTTGATTCACGTCCTGCACCTGACCCTGCTCCGACTGCGGACTTGTCTCTTCCTAGTACGATTTCACTTCGGAAAGGTATACAGACCACACTTAATCCTAATCCCCATTATGTCGGTTTAAGTTATGATCGTCTGGCATTACCCTATTATGCTTTTATATCTTCTTTGTCCTCTGTTTCCATCCCTAAGTCTATAGGTGAAGCATTGTCTCATCCAGGATGGCGACAGGCTATAACTGATGAGATGTCTGCTTTACATACGAGTGGTACTTGGGAGCTCGTTCTTCTTCCTTCAGGTAAATCTACTGTTGGTCGTCGCTGGGTGTATGCAATCAAGGTTGGCCCGGATGGCAATATTGATCGACTTAAGGCCCCGTCTTGTTGCCAAGGGATATACTCAGATATTTGGACTCGATTACAGTGATACCTTCTCTCCCGTGGCTAAGGTAGCATCAGTCCGCCTTTTTCTATCCATGCCCATTGTTCGTCGTTGGCCTCTCTATCAGCTGGGCATTAAGAATACTTTTTTTCACGGTGAACTTGAGGATGAAGTTTATATGGAGTAACCACCTGGGTTTGTTGCTTAGGGGGAGTCTCGTGGCCTTATTTGTCGCTTGCGCCGGTCACTTTATGGTTTAAAGCAGTCTTCTCGAGCCTGGTTTGGTAAGTTCAGCACAGTTATCCAGGAGTTTGGCATGACTCGGAGTAAAGCTGATCAGTCTGTGTTTTATTGGCATTTTACTTTGAGTCTCTGTATTTATTTGGTGGTCTATATTGATGATGTTGTTATTACTGGCAATGATCAGGATGGTCTTACAAAATTGAAGAAACATCTCTCTCAACACTTTCAGACTAAGGATCTGGGAAAACAAGTATTTTCTAGGTATTTAGGTCGCTCAGTCTAGCTTGGCATTGTGATATCACAACGGAAGTATGCCTTAGACATTCTTGAGGAGATAGGAATGATAGGTTATGGACCGATTGACACTCTGATGGATCCGAATTCTAAACTTCTTCTAGGACAGGGGGAGCCGCTTAGCGATCCTGTAAGATATAGACGACTGGTTTGTAAATTAAATTATCTCATAGTGACTAGACCTGCCATTTCCTTTCCTGTGAGTGTTGTAAGACAGTTTATGAATTCTCCCTGTGATAGTCATTGGGATGCAGTTGTCCCGCATTCTCCGGTATATAAAATCCGCTCCAGGCAAAGGGTTATTGTTTGAGGATCGAGGCCATGAGCAGATACTCAGATGTTGATTGGGCAGGATCACCTTCTGACAGACGTTCTACGTCTGGGTATTGTGTTTTAGTAGGAGGCAATTTGGTGTCTTGGAAGAGCAAGAAACAAAATGTAGTTGCTCGATCTAGTGCAGAAGCAGAATATCGAGCAATGACTATGGCAACAAGTGAGCTAATTTGGATCAACCAATTGCTCAAGGAGTTGAAATTTGGTGACATCAGCCAGATGGAACTTTTGTGCGATAATCAAGCTGCCCTTCATGTTGCATCAAATCCGGTGTTCCATGAGAGGACTAAATACATTGAGATTGATTGTCACTTCATTAGAGAAAAGATACTCTTAGGAGATATTGCTACAAAATTCGTGAAGTCGAATGATCAGCTTGCTGATATTTTCACCAAGTCCCCCACTGATCCTCGTATTAGTTATATATGTAACAAGCTCGGTACATATGATTTATATGCACCAGCTTAAGGGGGAGTGTTAGTAGGGTAGTTAAATAGTAGTAAATAACCCTAATCCCATATGTATTAGGAGTAGGACATGTATTATATATATATANACATAAGTATATTATACTGGAGTTCCCACATAAGTATATTATACTGGAGTTCCAGTATATTATAACGGAATTTAAGTATATTATACTGGAGTATTTTTCATATTTGAAAAGTATTTTCGTTCAGATTTATCTTTATATGAAAAGTGGCTAAAGTTCGATTACTTTTGAAACTGTGACTATTTTTAAATAGGAAACTACCAGCTATGTCCATTTATAAGTAGCTCATTACAAAAATTGGCCAATTCATAAAATATTACCAATATTAGCCAAATATTATTAATATTAGCCAATTAGCTATTTGTAGCAAAATAAAATGTCAATTTTTTGCTTTATTTTGAGTGGGTGTTATTAGAACAGATTGGGTACATCTTAATGAGCTTGAATATCAGTTTTGGGATGATTTGGTGAAGTTTTAAGGTGGTTTGAATTGAAAATTTGAAGTAAAAACTGAACATGAAAAAAATGATATGTGTATCACACTGTGTATCATTTGTGTATCAAATACGTATCATATTTGTATCAATTGTGTATCACATGTATATTCATGTATACCGGTGTCACATGCGTGATACATGTTTGATACATGTGTCGTAGACGAATTTTTTAACTCGATTTAATTACAATTTTTGATACAAACCCGTCAAATCACCCCCAATCTTCCTTAAATATTGTATATTGATTTATATATATATGTTCAATGAATTTCAACTATACCCATTGAAAAAGTTCCTTTTTTTCTTAGATTTTTGAAATATTGTATATTTTTTTTATGTATTTCATCACCTTATTTGCTACCTCCTCCATGAAATTTTCTTTCCGTCTTTCGTTTAATGTTGCTAATCGCGCTTCAAAATATGGAAGGTGATTTTTGCATGTGATTCTTTGAGAAATAGAACCTTATTTATTTGGTTTTTAAATTTTTATATGTACTTGACTAGTTTTGGTAAGTCTATAACTAATTGCTAGAGGTTGGTAAGTTAAAATTTACTTAGGACATTTGTGTAAGTTTTCCTTTTTAAATACCACTCATAAATCGGGCTATTTTTGAACCTTTCGCGAAAAGTTTCCGCTAATTGTCCACTCGAGATGAGTTTAAATTTGTGTTGGCTAGTTTGTTGTCAAAAAAGTTTTCTAGAAAAGTATTACGTTTGGATATATGTTTTTTAATTATTAAAACACGAATTATAACCAATTAATTTATAGATGTTTCGGTAAAACTCAAATACTAAAAACTCAGCACTGACGAAATAGAAGTATCATGAACTGTACTACTCCCTCTAGTCCGTTTAAAACAAAATGACATATTTTTATATTTAAAAAAACTTCTATTCTATCAACTTTACCCTTAATGAAAAGTTTTTCTAGGCACACACAAATATTATAGCCCACTAAAATTTTGTCCCTTAAATTTTTAGCACCACATATTTTGAAAATCTTTTTATCTTAAACATTCTGTTAAATAAATTATATCATCTAAATTAAAATGAAAAGAGTACGTTACAATCGTACAACTATGTAGGATGTGTCCGAATGATCCGGAGAAGAAAAATTAAGTAATGCTTAGCGAGAAAGTGAAAATTGCAGATGATAGAAATGCAATTAGCAATAGACACTCTTTTCCCAAATAAGTGACCAAAAGCACTTCCTCTCTTTGAAGAGGATTTCTCTTTTCTTGTGAAAAACTAGAAAACATCGAAAGTGAACAATCAATATAAGCGATATCAATTAATTGAATTATGGTCCAATCATTGTTAGTATTCTTAGGAGTTACTTGTCAATGATATACGAATAACTAGTTTTAGCATATAATCTTTATGTGCTTTATTAGCACTAGTTTTATGATACGCGTGTTATGCTTATACACTATTTCAATGGGTAAATTTTTATAAATATATATATATATAAATTTATGCATTTTTTGACATGTTTTCTACTATTTTCTCCATTTGTAGGTATTTTGTTTTAAAGTCACGTTGATAAAAGTGAAACATAAACATACACGTGGTGTGTTTTTAGGCAATAGTAACTTAACATGTGTGTATTGGAGGAGAAATAGACTCATCACGTGGATTAATAATGTGCTGACAGGTAGCATGAGAGTCAAAGCAATAAAAAAGAATAAAGGTTAGGAAAATTATGAGTAAAACTAATATTAAAAAACTGACCAAAATCGGTCGGTTAATTCGGCCGATCATTTTAAAAAAACAGACCGAATTCGGTCGATAATTTTATTTTTTAATAAAATCGACCAACTTTTGTCGGTTATTTTCATGCGAAAATACAATTAAACAGTATAAATGAAATACAAAATGCATCAATGGTCTAGTAGAAGAATAGTATCCTGTCACAGTACAGACCCCGGTTCGATTCCTAGATGGTGTATTTTTTAATTACATAATTAAATTATCGACCAACTTTGGTCGGTATGCCCTTCCGACCTTCAGAATACCGTCCATACATTAATGGTCGCGTTTTGGACAGTTGTTGGCCATTACTGACCCACTTTGATCGATTTTTTTAGATGATTTTGCCCGAATTTTTAGTAGTAGTGTATCCCGTATCATGAGTAAAACCGTTTTATATTTACATAAATATTATTAAAAAAGTATCTTGATTATGAAATACAAAGATAAAGAAATTAGTGTAAGTTTCTTAAACTAAAGAATATTGATTGTGTTTAGCTAATTCTATAAAATAAAGAAACTTGTATTAACATTACTCACATAGGTATTTCAGTCCGTCTATAACTAAGTTTCTTAAACTAAAGAATATTGATTGTGTTTAGCTAATTCTATAAAATAAAAGAACTTGGGTTAATATTACTCATAGTGGTATTTCAGTCCGTGTATAACCTTTAAACTTTTTTTTTAGGAAACAAATTAAAAAGGTAAACATGATTTTCAAATATCTTTTTTTTAACTTAACTTCAAATACTACTTTTTTAAATATCACAAATTCATGTCCAACTTCAATTTTCATACAAAGAATATGCTTTAGTTTGACTTATTATTAATTATAAATATTTTTATTATCTTAGATGTATATTACTTTGAAAAAATAGTACGTAATGGAAGGGCAAGAGTTTCTAAGATTAGAATTTATAAAGCTGGTATGAGATAAAGATATCATTTGTTCGAAATGTACATAGACATATTTTTATGAATCTAAGGTTACCATGAATAAGAGGCAACTACAACCGGAATGCAGGTACGTCACCGATCACAGTAAGATCAACATTCATCATCTGCACACAAGGTGCAGAAGTGTAGTATGAGTACAACCGACCCCATGTACTCAATAAGTAACAAACCTAACCTTAGGTTGAAAGTAATGACGAACTAGGACAAAATTCAGAGTCCAATACCAATAGAAAACAACAGATCATAAAAACATAATGAAAGTAATAAAAGAAGTAGCTCAGAGATAAAATGATCAGCTCATTTAGAGTTCCAGAAAATAGGCATGCTTTTCAAGTACCTCAGTGAAAACTCGAATCTTTTACCGAAATTGCCGAAAATATGAGTAAGCTTGAAAACTGTGATTTTTTCCAAAAAATCAGTTCAACAATAAATAAGATGTTTCATTTTCAGATAGCGTGAGGAAAGTACATCTTTACGCCTACATGTTAGGACACGGGTAAAATCATGAATGTCACCAAAATCGGATATCAAAAAGAAATGCATCTCAGAGCATGTATCTCAAGTACGCATGTCAAATGCAATGCATCTCAATAATGAATTCATGTACTCACACTCTCAGAATACTCAATCTCACCTTCTCGCATTCTCTCTCACCATGCTCAATACTCAGCACTGTACAATACCTACTGCGGCATGCATCCCGATCTACATATAGTCATAAGGTCCATTGCAGCGTGCAACCCGATCCTCCCCATATATATATATATATAAAAAATCAATTGCGCTCACTGGGGTGTGTGCAGACTCCAAAAAGGCTCATTCAGCCCAAGCGCTATCATAAATCATTAAAACCCATTGCGGCGTGAAGCCCAATCCCATAAATGCCACTCATAATCAATCCCTTGGCCTCACTCAGTTACCAATCTCTCCAGTTTCTCTCTCACAGACTCACAATGTGATGAAACTATCCCGAAATGATGATATGCTGTATCAATAAATAACAACAGAGACTGAGATATGATATGTAATGAATGAATATGACTAAGTACGAAATTTCAATGAAATCAATAATTCAACAGCAAGAAACGACCACCATGGGTCCCAACAGTACCAAAATGTACCCTAAACGTGATCTCTAGCATGATTGATAACTCAATTAGTTTAGTACGTAGATATTTCATGGTTACAGATAAGCTCAAGTAAATACACAGTATCACATAAATAAAGGAGTCATAACTTACACGGTGCACGCCAACACGCCTGTCACCTAGCATGTGCGTCACCTCAACACCAAACAGATAACACGTAATTTTGGGTTTCATACCCTCAATACTAACTTTAGAAGTGTTACTTACCTCGAACAAGATAAATCAAATACCGAGCAAGCCAAACGATTCTTTAAAGATGCTATCCCACGCGCACCGATCTCCGAACGACTCGAAACTAGCCAAAAGCAACTCAAATTCATCAAATAAAGCCTAAAAGAAACAATTCCAAATGATAAAGGTTGAATCCTTGATCAAAACCCAAAATCGGCTAAAATTCACACCCGGACCCGCGATTGAGAACCCAACAAAACTTACAAAATCCGACAACCCATTCAACCACGAGTCCAACCATACTAGTTTCACTCAAATCTTTCTCCGGATCGATATTCAAAACTCAAAAATTCGTTTTATGAAACTTTAGGCTAAAACCCCTAATTTGCTCTTTAAAATTCATCAACCAATTGCCAAAATGAAGATAGATTCATGAAATATAATCAAAATCGAGTGCAGAATACTTAACCAAATCCTTGTGATGAAAATTTATTCAAATGTCGCCTCAGTCCAATCTCCATGGCTCCAAAAATGCAAAAATGACTGAAACCCCCGAAATAGAGTACTTTATACTTCTGCCCAGGCATCGTCACATCTGCAACACACTTAGCCGCTTCTGCGCAGTCGCTTCTGCGACAAATGTTTCGCTTCTGTGGAAAAGCACTAGAGGAATGGAACTCGTACCTCCGGAAATACATCCGCTCTTGCGACATCGTAGATGCGACACAAGGACTCGCATCTGCACCAACGCCCGCTCCTACGCTCCAATCTCGCATCTGTGCGCACGCAGGTACGCTACAAAAAATCCTCTTCTACGGTCTTCCTCACCCAGCTCTCATCTGGCATCTGCAATGACACTACCGCTTTTGCGACTCCGCACCTGCGCCGATGACTCTGCAGGTGTGGTTACACCAGAATCTCTGTAAACCAGCCTTAGCCAAAATTTTCAAAATGCTCTGAACCTCGTTCGAAACTCACCCGAGTCTCTTGGGACACCGTCCAAATATACCAACGAGTCCCATAACATAACATGGACCTACTCGAGGCCTCAAATCATACCTAACAACATCAAAACGACAAATCACGTCTTAATTGGAACTTGAAGAACTTTGAACTCTTGAACTTCCATGACTTGTGCCGAAACATAGCAAATCAACCCGAGCCCCAAATGACATACCGAAGCTATCTCAGTTTCCGGAACGACAATCCGAATCCGATATCAAAAAGTTCACTCCCGGTCAAACTTTTCAAAAATCTAACTTTCTCCATTTCAAGCCAAATTCAACCACGGACCTTCGAATCACAATCCGGACACTCTACTAAGCCCAAAATCACCCAACGGAGCTAACAGGACCATCAAAACTCCAATCCGCGGTCAAATGCTAAAAAGTCAAACTTGGTCAACTCTTCCAACTTAAAGCTTAAACCATGAAATTCATTCTTCCGAATCGACTCTGAATAAACTGAAAACCAAAACTGACGATAAAACATATTACGGAGATACTCATGCCTGTAAACTAGTGAACAAAGTGCAAATACTCAAAATGACCGGTTAGGTCGTTATAGAAAAAGTTAGAATTTCCTTTTTAATAAGGTATTTAAAAGTATTTGATTCCTTCTTGAAAAAAATATTTTTCTTTTATTTAACTTAGACTTAGATAATTAAATTATTATTCCTAAATAGGAAATGTTACACCCCAAACTCGGGGAGCGCGACTGGCGCTCAACCGAGTGAACCCGGCCGAGTAAGCCTGTTAGATACTTTATACCCAAACTTACTCATGAACAAAAGGAGACATATATTCATTAATTAGACAACAGGGAGATCATGAATACAATACCAAAACATTTTCCATTTGTTTCTTCATTTTTAATATCTCATAATACACACCTTTTTATAGGCTAAAGTGGAACAAGTGATTCAAACATAAACATGAATTTTTTGACTTCCCCCAACACCGATATACAAGCCACAATTGTCTACGGAGCCTCTAAAAGATATAAAGGAGTACAATGATAGTGACGGAAACAAGGCTCCGACTATACCTCAAAACATGATAACAAAATGAACAAAGAATACATGACCCCAGAATGAGGTGGGCCTCACCAAGTCTGTGGGGAGGAAGATGTACTGCTATCGCCGGTCAATGTTACCTGTTGTGGAACCACCTGCATCCATTAAAGATGCAGTGCCCCCGGTAAAAGACACATTAGTACTGTCGAATAGTACTAGTATGTAAAACTAAATACCATCTCAATAGAATGAATAATAACACAAGGGGCAATGAATTCATAAAAGCTTCAAACAATACAAGAACATCAAGTTAAGAACCATATAAATTTTTAAGTAAATTTCCATGTTTTCGATGGGGAGATCTTTAGTATTGATATACCGTTATCCACAATACCACCGTAATTTAACACGAAGTCCGATCAGGCCCGATCGGCTAGGACGTCTCACTTGAGACATTTACCACAATCACAAATTCCAGCACAATCACCACCATGTGTAGGGCATGGCATCCGATCATAGCCCAATTAGTTAGGCCGTCTCACCCGAGACGTTACCTTTTCTATCAATCATCTCACGTCATACTTTCTTCACATCTATTCAATTCATCGGCACTTATGGCCAAAATTATGATATCGTTCTTGGCACTTGGCCAAATTTCATATTTCATGCTCCCCTTTTCATTTTCATACACCATCATATTACCGACAACAAGACTTCTCAATTCAAGGCTTTTAGGTACACATGAGAGAAATTAAGAGTCTTAGACAAATAGAATTTTGTTCTCATAATTTGGCATGATAACCTTCACTCAAACATAACTTGAAATCATAACATTTCTAATACACACAACCCTCACTTTGATTATATCCTCAAAATATTACATAGCATGAATAGAATCATTTGGAACACATATTGAGCATATATCTTTCAACACAAGGTTACTCGGGATAGCCAATTTCATAATGATCAAATCGGGTCTTTCACAACTTACATGAACACCGTGGAATTCAATTCTAAGAAAGGGGGTTTAGCCAACATAGCTCAATTGATCTTCCTTAAACTATACAACATTCCGTAATTCTTAGCAACTTCAATCTGTTATATAATTATAACAAGTTGAACTAAAATTAGGAAGATGATCATGATTCTAGCTCATTTGAGACTATTATCAAACACTAGGTGTACTTTACGGTTTTTAAGGCCCTTTTATGAAAGATTCCATTATCCCTCAACCCATTCTCTACCTTTTTTAGCTCACAAACTTCCTACACTCTTTGATAACACATGCATGCAAGATAACAACTCCCATACCCAAGAATTGTCTTGCTAACTACTCCCATTTTAGTTAATTTTCCAAACTAAGGGCTAGGGAATAGATTCATACATTTAGGATGAAGAATCTCCTTGTTAATCTTCAGTGGTTGAGCAAGAATTGATGGATAATAGGTTGAAGGTCACTCCCCCACTCTAAGAACTCTCTCACACTCTTAAATATCACAAATTTTGCTCAAAATGGATCATGGTTTCTATTTTAACGAAGTAGGGTCGGGTTATAAAAATCCAAAAATGAAGCCCCGACAGGATATGAAATCGCATAATGATTCTGCGGTCCACGAAATGGCCGCAAAAATGGCCTCCGAAACTAGGATGTCCTACTTCACTTTGCGGCCCGTAGACCTGTTCTGCGGTCGCATAATGCGCAGCTAACCTCCCTTTGCAAAACTCCAAGGATGATTATGCTATCAAAGTGCGGCCCGTGAAATGGTTATACGTTCACATAATTGGCCACAAAATTGACATAAAAATTTGCCCAAATAGCTGCCTCACTATGCGGCCATTCTGCGGCCCACAGTCCAATTATGCGGCCGCATAATGGGCCGCAGAAATTCCCAACTCTGCAAAACATTTTCCCTTAACTCCCCAGTGCACTGTTCAACCCAAAAGTTCAAACTGCGGCGATCTTGCGGGCCGCGAAGTATTTCTACTAATATTAACATCTACGTCTACCTCGACACCACGAAACCTCGGTTCTTAGGAAAGGTTTTCTGGGGCCTTACATCCTCCCCCACTTAAGATCATTCTTCCTTGAATGAGGGTCAAGGTTTACTATTAGCATCTGATGCAACTCAATTTTCATACCGCACACCAGCAACCCCAAATTTGGTTAACTCCCTAAATTTCCAAAAATTTCTCTAGAGTTTTCCCTGTAACTGGGCCTATCCACCTGTCAGAGGGCTCCGAAAACACATCCTAAAACTATATACATAATCCAATGACGTAACATAACTCATATCAACACCAATCATGGCCTCACATACAATATATTTAGAAAGGATCACCTTTACATTACCTAAACAAGTGATACAAAAATTCAGAGCCGACAGTTTCATAAAAAGGGTTACATAGCTTATACAAACAAGTAAGGATACTCCTTCTTCATGTCTTCCTCGGCCTACCAAGTAGCCTCTTCAACCTGCTGGTTTTGCCATAACACCTTCACGGAGGCAATTTCTTTATTCCTCAACTTTCGGACTTGCCTATCAAGAATTGAAACTGGAATTTCTTCATATGACAGTTCTTCATTAACCTCAATGGTCTCAACAGGCACAATCACTGACGGATCTCCAACTACTTTCTTCAACATTGACACATGGAATATCGGGTGCACTAATGACATCTCGGGTGGTAGTTGATCTTGTACGTTACCTAACTAATCCTCTGAATAATTTTATATGGCCCGACATACCTCATACTTAATTTCCCTTTCCTTCCAAACCGCATTATACCCTTTATGGAGGAAACCTTCAAGACTACCCAATCATCTTTTTTGAACTCTAAGTCTCTATGACGAACATCCAAATAGGATTTTGAACGACTCTGAGAAGTTTTCTGCCACTCCTTAATGATTTTAACCTTTTCCATAGCCTGATGCGCGTGGTCTGGTCCTATCAACTTAGCTTCCCCAATCTCAAACCAACCAATGGGAGATCTACATATCCTACCATATAATGCCTCAAATGGTGCTATCTGAATACTAGCATGAACACTGTTGTTGTAAGCAAATTCTGTGAGTGGCAAATGATCATTCCAACTACCCTTGAAGTCAAGAACGCAAGCACGCAACATATCCTCAAGTGTCTGAATAGTCCGATCTGCTTGCTCGTCGGTATGTGGATGGAAGGCTTTACTAAGATTCACCTGACTACCCAAACCTTGCTGAGATTTCTTCCAAAAATTGGTCGTGAACTGAGCTCCTCGATTGAAAATGGTATAAACTGGAGTGCCATGCAGCCTAATTATTTCCTTGATATACAGCTGAGTATATTATTACGTTGTGTGGGTAGATTTAACTAGCAAGAAGTGTGCTAATTTCAAGAGTCGATCCACAATCACCCAAATTGAGTCAAACTTGCACGAAGTACGTGATAGTCCTACCACAAAATCCATATTAATTATTTCCCACTTCCACATTGGAATTTCTATGTTCTGTGCCAACCCATCAGGCCATTGGTGTTCTTCCTTTACTTGTTGACAATTCGGATACCTTGCCACAAAGTCCGCCACATTCCTTTTCATGTCATTCCACCAATAGACTTCCTTGAGATCATGATACATCTTTGTAGAGCCCGGGTGTACGGAATACCTGGAAGTGTGAGCCTCGGTCATGATTCTTTCCCAGAGACCACCTACATTTGGAACACAATGCCTCCCTTGGTACCTTAGTGTACCATCATTCATGCTAAGAGTAAAAGACATAGTTTTAGGTTTATGAATCCCTCCTTCAATTGTGCTGACAATGGATTGTCATATTGCTTCTCTTTGGCTTCCACAACAAGCAATGATTCATCCCTATTTTGGACAATTACCCCTCCCCCTTTACTAGAGTCCGCAAGACAAACTCCCAAACTAGCTAACTGGTGAATCGCTCTAGCGAACGGCCTTTGACATGACTCCAACTGAGCCAAACTACCCATATATTTTTGGCTAAGAGCATTCGCCACAACATTGGTCTTCCCCGGGTGATATAGAATATTGATGTCGTAATCCTCGAGTAACTCAAGCCATCTTCTCTACCTCAGATTCAGCTACTTCTATTTGAAAATATATTGGAGGTTCTTGTGGTCCGTGATTCAGCTAGAACCTCCAGCAGCAGCTCCTACGAAGGGTAGAGGTCGAGGCCAAGGCCGTGTCTGAGCACGAGGCAGGGGCAGGGCTCAGCCCAGAGCCTGAGCAGAATCCCATTCTATGGAGCCTCAGGTAGAGTTCGATGAGGAGGTTCCAGCTCAGACTATTCCTGTCGGACCAGATCAGGTCCCGGAGGGGTTTATTGCCACCCCAGTGCTCCAGGATGCCTTGGTCCGATTAGTTGGCCTTATGGAGAGTGTGGCCTAGATTAGTGCATTCTCCATGGCACCAGTCGTATCTCAGGCTTGAGGAGGAGCCCAAACTCCTGCTACTCACACTCCGGAGTAGATGGCTCCCCAATTTCAAACTTCAACAGCTCATCCAGTCGGGGTAGTTCAGCTGGTTGTCGTGACACAGCCCGGTGTTGGGTCAGCTATGTCCACTAAGGCCTTATGGAGATTGGATAGGTTTACCAAGTTCTTTCCATTTAATTTCAATGGTGCTACTTCAGAGGATCTCCAGGAGTATCTTGATAGCTGTCACGAGGTTCTTCAGAACATGGGTATACTGGAGACCAATAGGGTCGACTTTGCTGCTTTTCAGATGAATGGTTCCGCCAAGAAATGGTGGAGGGATTATTTTTTTACCAGACTCGCTGGGTCGCCTTCTCTTACTTGGGATCAGTTCACATATCTCTTCTTAGAGAAGTTTCTACCTATCACCTTAAGGGAGGAGCGCCTCCGTCAGTTCGAGCGTCTCCACTAGGGCAGCATGACTATTACTCAGTATGAGACTCATTTTGTGGATTTGGACCTGTCATGCTATTCTTTTTCTTCCCACAGAGAGAGAGAGAGAGAGAGAGAGAGAGAGAGAGAGTGAAGAGGTTTATTGAGGGTCTTGCTCAGCCTATTAGATTGCAGATGGCTAAGGAGATTGGGAGCGAGATTTCTTTCCAGGATGCAACCAATGTCGCTAGACGGGTCGAGATGGTTCTTGGACAGGGAGTTCTGGGGCCCGATAAGAGACCTCGTCATTCCGCTGGGTTCAGTGGCGCCTCATCTGGAGGCAAAGGTACTTTTGGTAGAGGCAATCCTCCTAGGCCATTTCATTCAACGCTTCAGGCATCCCACAGTGTTTCAGAGAGTCGTGGTTCTTATATACCTTCTTCTGGGCAGCCAGCCTATAGTGCACCACCTGCTCCTATCAGAGCACCCCCTTTTCAAAGTTGTTGTCATGGTCAGCCGGCTCGTCAGGGTCAGTCTCAGTTTCCACCGCCACAGTATCAGGATGGATGTTTCAAGTGTGGTGATTATGGCCATATCCAGAGGACCTGCACGAGATTATTGGGTGTCCAGCCACAACATCAGGGTTCACATACCATGGTTCCGGCACCAGTTGCTGCACTACCTGCTCAGCCATCCAGAGACAGGGGTCAAGTAACCAGAGGTACTGGCCATACTGTTAGAGGTGAAGGTCCGACTGTTAGAGGTGGAGGCCCGCTAGCTAGAGGCCGTCTTAGGGATATGATTCAGAGTGGTGGGGCCCAGCCACGATGTTATGCTTTTCCAGCCAGACTTGAGGCCGAGTCATCCGATGCTGTCATTACAGGTACTGTTTCAGTTTGAAGTAGAGATGCTTCAGTTCTACTTAATTCGGGGTTTACTTTTCTTCATATTTGGTTGTACCTCGTGGTTCCTTGAGTGCCGATGTATATGTGTCCACACCTGTGGGAGATGCTATTGTTGTGGATTGTGTATATCGTTCTTTTGTGGTTACTATTGGGAGTCTTGAGACCAGTGTAGACCTTCTGCTCTTAGATATGGTAGATTTTGATGTTATATTGGGCATGGATTGGTTGTCACCTAATCACGCTATTTTGGACTGTCACACCAAGATAGTGACATTAGCCTTGCCGGGGTTGCCTCGATTAGAGTGGAGAGGGACTCCTGGCCATTCTACCAACAGGGTTATTTCTTATATGAAGGCTCGGCGTATGGTCAAGAAGGGGTGTTTGGCCTATTTGTATTATGTTCGTGATTCTAGTGCTGAGGTTCCCTATATGGATTTCGTGCCTGTTGTTCGTGAGTTTCTAGAGGTATTTCCTGCTGACCTGCCGGGGATGCCACCTGACAAGGATATTGACTTTTGCATTGATTTGGCTCCGGGAACTCAGCCCATTTCTATTCCGCCGTACCGGATGGCCCCACCAGAGTTGAAAGAGTTGAAGGAACAGTTGCAGGATTTTCTTGATAAAGGCTTCATTAGACCTACTGTCTCGCTCTGGGGTGCACTGGTGTTATTTGTGAATAAGAAGGATGGGTCTATGAGGATGTGCCTTGATTATCAACATTTGAACAAAGTCACCATCAAGAACAAGTATTCGTTGCCGAGGATTGATGATTTATTTGATCAGCTTCAGAGTACCAAGATGTTTTCGAAGATTGATTTGACATCTGGATACCATCAATTGAGTATTAGGGCATCCAATGTCCCTAAGACAACTTTTCGTATGCGGTATGGGCACTATGAGTTTATGGTGATGTCTTTTGGGTTGACCAATGCCCCAACAACATTTATGGATTTGATGAACCGAGTGTTCAAGCCTTATTTGGATTCCTTTTGTGATTGTGTTTATTGACGACATCTTTATATACTCCCGCAGTCGGGAGAAGCATGAGCAGCACCTTAGGATAGTGCTACAGATGTTGAGGGACAGTCAATTATATGCTAAATTTTTGAAGTGCGAGTTTTGGTTGGATTCAGTCACTTTCTTGGGCCACGTTATATCAGCAGAGGGTATTCAGGTAGATTCTAAAAATATTGAGGCAGTGAATAACAGGAGTAGACCCACCTCAGCCACAGAGATCAGGAGCTTCTTGGGTTTGGCGGGCTATTACCGTCGATTTGTGGAGAGGTTTTCATCTATAGCAGCCCCGTTGAACAGGTTGACCTAGAAGGGTGCCCCGTTCAAATGGTCAGACGAGTGTGAGGTGAGCTTTCAGAAGCTCAATACAACTTTGACTTCAGCGCCAGTGTTGGTACTACCATCAGGTTCAGGACCCTACACGGTATATTGTGATGCCTCCGTGTTGGGCTCAGAGCAGTATTGATGCAGGAGGGCAGGGTGATTGTATATGCATCTCAACAGTTGAAGGTTCATGAAAAGTATTACCCTGTCCGTAATTTAGAGTTGGCAGCCATTTTTCATGCGTTGAAGATTTGGAGGCACTATTTTTATGGCATGTCGTGTGAGGTTTTCATGGATCATCGCAACCTTTAATATTTTTCAAGAAAAGGGATAATAATTTGAGGCAGAGGAGGTGGTTGGAGCTATTGAAAGACTATATCACTATATTATATCATCCAGGGAAGGCCAATGTGATGGACGACACATTGAGTAGGAAGGCAGTGAGTATGGGCGAGCCTTGCATTCATTCCATTTGGTGAGAGAACGCTAGCTTCAGATGTTCAGACTTTGGCCAACCAGTTTGTGAGGTTGGATATTTCAGAGCCTAGCCGTGTTCTAGCTTGCACAGTCGCTCGATCTTCCTTGTTTGAGCGTATCAAAGATCGGCAGTATGACGACCCTTATTTGTTGGTCCTTAGGGATACAGTCCGACATGGTGGTGCCAAGAAGGTTACCGTTGGAGATGACGGAGTTTTGAGGATGCAGAGCCGCGTGTGTGTGCCTAATATTGATGGTCTTTGTGAGTTAATCTTGAGGAGGCCCACAGTTCTCGGTATTGTATTCACCCGGGCGCCGCTAAGATGTATCAGGATTTGCGGCAGCATTATTCGTAGAGGAGGATGAAGAAGGATATAGTTGCTTATGTAGCTCGGTGCCTGAATTATCACCAGGTGAAGTACGACCATCAGAGACCCGATGGTTTGCTTCAGCATATGGAGATTCTTGAGTGGAAGTGGGAGCGTATCACTATGGACTTTGTTGTTGGACTCCTACGGACTCAGAGGAAGTTCGACACCCTTTGGGTCATTGTGGATAGGCTGACTAAGTCAGCACACCTCATTTATGTCGCAGTTACCTATTCTTCGGATCGATTGGCAGAGATTTATATTCGGGAGATCGTCCGTCTTCACGGTATACCCTTGTCTATCATTTTGATCGAGATACGCAGTTTACCTCGCACTTCTGGAGGGCAGTACAACGTGAGTTTGGTACGCTGGTTGAGCTGAGCACAACATTTCATCCTTAGACGGACGGGCAGTCTGAGCGTACTATCCAGATCTCGGAGGATATGCTCTGCGCTTGTGTTATAGACTTCGGGGGATCGTGGGATCAGTTATTTCCCCTTGCATAGTTCACCTACAATAACAACTACTAGTCGAACATTAAGATGGCTCCCTATGAGGCATTATATGGTAGACGGTGCAGGTCACCAGTTGGGTGGTCTGAGCCGGGGGAGGCTCGGTTGCTGGGTACAGATTTAGTACAAGAGGCCTTGGACAAGGTCAAGATTATACTGGATCGACTTCTGACTGCTCAGTCCAGGAAAATGAGTTATGCCAACCGTAGAGTTAGTGATCTGGTATTCATGGTCGGGGAGAGAGTGTTGCTGCGGGTATCACCTATGAAAGTTGTCATTATATTTGGGAATAAGGGAAAGTTGAGCCCTAGATATATCGGACCTTTTGAGATTCTCGAGAGAGTGGGAGAAGTCGCTTATAGACTTGCGTTGCCTCCGGGGTTATCAGCAGTTCATCCAGTATTCCATGTGTCCATGCTCCGAAAGTATCATGGTGACCCGTCCCACGTGTTAGATTTCAGCTCTGTTCAGTTGGACAAGGATTTGACTTATGAGGAGGAGCCGGTAGCTATTCTAGACCCGCAGGTTCGTCAGTTGAGGTCGAAGAGTTATCCTTCATTTTGAGTGCAGTGGAGAGGTCATCCTGTTGAGGCAGCTACTTGGGAGTCCGAGTCGGACATGCGGAGTCGATATCCCCACCTATGCACCAGTTCAAGTACTTTTCTATGTCCGTTCGAGTACGAACGATTATTTTAGAAGTGGAGATTGTGATGACCCAAAGGGTCATCTTATGTTTTAGAACTCAATTCTGCTCTCTTTAGCCTTAAAAGTCTCATTTTTACCCTCTTCGATTTGCCTGTACAGTCCATGCGTGATTCCGAAAAACTTTTATGTAGAAAATTGATGAAATAATAATTTTTGGCCTAAAAAGTTGATTTTAGTTGACTTCGGTCAAGGTTTTGAGTAAAATGACCCCGACCTGTATTTTGACAGTCCCGGTGGTATCGGACCTGGGTGTATTCCCGGAATCGAATTCCGAGGTCCCTAGCTCGAGATGTGAATTTTTGTTGAAAATTGATAGACTAAAAATTTAATGATTTTAATAAATTAGTTAATATTTGATCTTGTTGGTATCGGGTCCGTATTTTAGTTTCGGAACCCGGTACAGGTCCGTTATGATATTTGGTACTTGTCTGTAAAATTTGGTGAGGAACGAAGTTGGTTTGACATGATTCGGGCATTCGGTTGTGAAAATAGAGGTTTTGAAACTTTCTTAAAAATTTCATTCAATTTGGTGCTAAATTAGTAGTTTTAGATGTTATTTTGGTGATTTCATTGCACGAGCAAGTCCGTATGATGTTTTAGGACTTGTGTGCATGTTTGGGTTGGAGCCCTGAGGCCTCGGGTGTCATTCGGACGATGTGCAAGTTGAGTTTACAACTCAACAGGGCTGCTAGTGCACCAGATCAGGTGTGCCCGCACCTACAAGCTTTTGGTCGCAGGTGCGAGCCAAGCTCCGCAGGTGCGACCCAAGGATGGGAGGCCAGTTTCCGCAGATGCGGAATTTTCTTCACATAAGCGGGATCGCTGAAGCGGAACCCAGTCTGCAGATGCGGCCCCAACTGGCCCAATCTTTTCCACATAATCGAACACATGGTCCGTAGAAGCGGATCCGCAGGTGCGACCCCTGCACCTCCGGTGCGAAGGTCGCTGGGCAAGCAATTCACTTATATCGGGACTCAAGCCATTTCTTCACATTTTTCAAAAGATAGAAGACCTAGGGGCGATTTTCAAAAGACCATTTCTTCCTCAAAGTATAGGTAAGTGTTTTATAACTCGTTTCTTTCAACGTTTCACTTTATTTTACAATTTCAACCAAAAATTTAGGAAATTCATTATAGAAATTGGGGGTTTGAGTAAAATTAGAAATTTGTGGGAAATTGGAATTTAGACTTCAATTTGGGGCCGGATTTCAAAACTAGTTACATATTCGGGCTCGAAGGTGAATGGATTTTGGTCCGAACCTCGAGTTTTGACCAAGCGGGTCTGGGGTCGATTTTTGACTTTTTGGGGGAAATATTGGAAAACCTAAATTTATGTATTGAAATTGATTTCTTTAGCAATATTTGATGTTATTAAGTTAATTATGTCTAGATACGAGTGGGTTGAAGGTGGAATCTAGAGGAAAAGCGGTACTTGAGCAGTGAGTGGACTGTGGATCGAGGTAAGTGTTGTGTCTAACCTTGACTTGAGGGCTTAGGAACCTTTTCCTTATTTGCTATGTGATAAATCATGTGAGCGGTGTATACGTGAGGTGACGAGTACATATGCGCCGCCAATTTACCCGTTTTACCTGCTTCTTTCCGTACTCTTATATCATTTCTCCCCTGCTTAATTGTTACATGTTAATTGTAATTCCATGCCTAATTGTTACATGTTAGATAATGTGCTCCCTTGTTGAAGATATTTGTTGCCCCGTAGAATTATTTTTCCCCGTTATTGTCTTAAACTGTTCTTGTTGGTATTTTTGTGATATCCTGGTTTGGACTCGCTGAGTAGTATTAATTTATAGAGTTTTATTGATTATACGGCTCCCGATTGCCTTGATCTAAATATTAGGTGTTGGTAAGGGCCTTGTGTGAATTTTATGAAACTTCTGTACACTATGTGTAATTTATTATGATTCGCTGGGATCGGGTTGCATGCTGCAACAGGAGGAATAAACGAGGAATGATGAGGAGGAATAGTGGTGAATATGTTTATACAGTGGGATCGAGTTGCACGCTGCAACATGAGGAATAAGGGTGGATTGATATGGAGTAATAAGGGTGAATTATCATATTAATATTGATATATGGTGGGATAGGGTTGTGCGCCGCAACATATATATTATTACTATTATTATTATTGTTATGGAGGAATAAGGGAGGATTTTGTGTTGTGTGGTGGGAGGCGATCCGCGCCGCATCAGTATATGTGTTTATGTATTTTTCTCTGACTATGTAAGTTATTCGGTAGTTTTACATTTCGCCTAAGGATTGGTTATAACTGGACATTGATAAGACATTGGAGTTATGTATTTATTTCTGCAATTTACTGCTTTTAAATTAGACTGTTCTCCTTTTATGACTTACTATTTATTGTCTGTAGCTTATATATTGTGGGTGTCCCGCCGTAGCCTCGTCACTCCTTCGTCGAGGTTAGGCTCGGTACTTACCAGTACATGGGGTTGGTTGTACTGATACTGTACTCCGCACTTACCAGTACATGGGGTTGATTGTACTGATACTGCACTCTGCACTTCCTGTGTAGATTTCGGAGCAGGTAGTGGCTGGTTGAGAGATTGACTCAGGTTACACATTTAGGAGACCCAAGGTAGTCCTGCTGGCGTCCGTGGGCACTGGCGTCCCCTTCTACATCTCTAGATTACTGTTTTCTTTATTTCCAAAAACAGTTGTAATTTCTTTCAGACAGATGTTTGTAGAAAATCATAGTGTGTTCGTGAATTG
>ML392975.1:6012-18391 GCA_005239525.1 Nicotiana knightiana
CTCCCACCCCCGCCCCACCCTAAATAGAAATATTAGTAATAATACTTTATTTTCATGTTATAGATGGAGTACTTTTTTTCATTTCAACAAATGAGTATTTTATTTTCATGATATAAGTAAAGTATGTTTTTTATTTTAACAGAAAAATATTTTCTTTTATTTTAACAAAACAAGTACTTTCTTTTTACGGACGTAGGAAAAGTAATTTCTTTCATTTTAACAAAACGAGCACTTTGTTTCATAATGTAAAAAAACTATTTCTTTTTTCACATGAGGTTTGGGGACAAACACACCCTAAGTTGATTACAAAACAATTCCTCATATTAGACGAGGACCCCTCTTATTTATTTTCTTTTTTCGCATTAGAGTTTAACTAGATAGAGGGAAATCTTGTTCACTCTTTATCTACTACAAAATGGAATGCATTTTAAGAATTCTGTTTGTACGTAAATTTCACTACTTATGATTGACATAAATCAATATCCATATCTTCGATAAAGTTAAACTCTCCTAATACTTATGAATATCTCTTCCTTTACAACCTATAAAACCCCCACTATAGGCTATAGCTACCTTCATAATTCATCTTAGAGTACAAACCCTAAATTTCTTAGTGATTAATCATGGCTAAGAAAAGTCTCACTTTTCTCATTTGCATTTTCTTAGTTCTCAACCTATGTTTTGCAACTGAAAACGTAGCTACTGCGCAAAATCTTGATTCATCCTCTCAGAATAAAGAGTTAGATTGGTTTCATCCGTGGTTCCATCCACATCCATGGTGGCTACATCCACATCCATGGCCATTCGTTCATCCTCCAATGCCTGCTGGCGGTTTTCATCATGCATGGCCATTCCCGCATCCACCCATGCCTGCTGGTGGTTTTAAATTTCCTCATCCATGGTTTCATCCTCATCCATGGCCATTCATGCATCCACCAGTTCCATCTCCACCTAAAGGAGATAAAGGAGAGAAGAATTAATTAATGTGTTGGATCAATATCTTATTGATCACATATTTTTCTTTATTATCTTTAGGTTATTTTGATAAAAATAAATAATTGTTTTAAGTAGCTGTCGTTGGTAGTAATGTTATTTAATTTGATTCGGTTTATCATGAAATAAAATTCATTTTTATATGTATTATTGTTTTTTCTTGTATGATTTGTTGATATTTTATGTTGATTGTTCTCCATTTCTATCGTTAACATGTCCCTCTGTGTTTGTTCTGCTATGCATTCAAATTACGTGATCATAATCTTGTGTTTTGTTAACACTAACTAACTGTAGCAATAGGTTCAAGAAAACTAAAAGAATTAAAGAAACTCATATAAAATAAAATATCTAGCCTATTTTACAAGTATAAATAATGCAATAATGTTAATGTTACTATGAAATATAAATTAACTGCATCGTCTTAACTTTCAAACAATTAAAAATCATAATTTTTAAAAAATATTATCAAATTGCATATTTTACCTCCTTAAAAGTAAATACGCAATAAATTTTCTCAACACCGAATTTAAAGTGTTACTCCTTCATGAATAAATATAACATTAGTTTTAAATTGTAATATGATAAATGTATGATAATTTTGAGAGATATAAAAATCTATCAAGTAAAGATATAAATTTTAATTATCTATTTTTCAAAAAAATATTTAAATGAGTGTAAGTCTCACAGAACTAAACTTCACACATGAGCCTCAGGCATTTTGATAGTGCCCTGCCCCGAGAAGAGTTTTCGAAAATCCTTTAAAAATATTGTTTACCGCAAGATAGTATGAATAAAATTGTAAAGTAAGTTGTCAACTATAGCAATGTTGGACTTGCGCTTGAAAGCCGCTTTAATATTGGCGGGCAAAGCAAAAAATCTCCTACTAACTCTATATATTTCAAGGTGTTCTCATTTTATAGGTACACAAAAACACTGAAGTTAAACGTGAGTTAAGAGCAAAATAGCAAGGCATTTTTCAAGAAATTCCCGTGTGATTCAAGTGTGTGAACGTGAAGCTACATGAACCAGATAGAAGAACCAGTTCCAAGTATCCATCTTTTATTCTAGTTTCATTATAGTAGAGCTTTAGTTGTACCTTTCAACTTTATCTAGAAGCAATTGTACTAGGTACTTTGAGTGTAGTATTCAAGTTAGAGTTAACTTGAAGTTGTCGCAATAACTAGATGCTGGTTTCCACAAAGGATTAGAGGTAATCCTTAGGTTTACAAAGAGTTTTGTAAATGTTATTTTTGGCTCAGTGATTTCGTGAAGTGTTGGGAAAATCCTAATGGATAGCAGGTCGTGGTTTTTTCATCTTTTGAGACAAGTGTTTTTCACGTAAAAATGCTTGTGTTCTTTACTTTCTGCATTTCTTATTCTGCAACAGTAGTATAAGAAACACATAGAAGAACCAGATCCTTCTATAATCTGTTCACGCGAAAAATTGGACACCACACAAATCACCCCCCTCTTATGTGGTATTGAAGTATTAAACATTAATTGGTATCAAATCGAGTTATCCTTGAAGAGACTAACACCTTACGAGAATATCAAGATGAGTGCACCACCTGAAAATTGTGAAGGGCAATCCATGTAAAAATTTATATATTTTCTCAACTTCTAATTTTCTTAATCTCATATAAAGAGTATAAATTTTCGTACGCTTAATTATTAAAATGGTAAAAAGATAACATTTTTTTCCTGTTAGAACATAATTTCTATCTTTACAATAAATAAAATCTCATAAACTTTCTCATATTATGTGTATAATTTAAAGCATATTCGAAAGTAGTAATATTAATACCCATATAAAATCATATTTTTCAAACTTTTTTTTTTACAAAAATGTTTCACTCAAAATACCGTATCAAATATATATAACGGTATCAAGGTTGTTAAACTTACGGGGTCTTACAATAATATAGTCACAAATCGCTTCAAGTTCATATAAATTACTACGACTCATCATAATATTAAAATACGGGATGTAACACAAACAATATCTAATAGATTATCTAAGAAATTTAATTCACTTTATCAAACTGTATCTCATATCTAACTTTCTAACCTTCCTCGTAACATTTTTAAATCCCCAATATACAATTATACCATTTTAGATAAATTACCAAATCAAATTCATTCATCCCTCAAACTATAAATTCCATTCTTTATAGTATTGACAATTTTAGTCGGTCAAAAAGTCGACCAAAGTTTGGTCGGTTTTTTGAAATATTTTATTTTTTAATTTCTTCACGAAACCGACCAACTTTGGTCCATTTTTTTTAGCGCAAAAATGCGAAAAACTATTTTTGAGTCCCGCAAAATTTATTTTTCAAGAAACCGACCAATTTTGGTAAGTTCTTTAATTTAAATAAATAAAAATTAATATTAAAAAATGACCACAATTGGTCGGTTAATTCGGCCGGTCATTTTAAAAAACCGACCAACTTTGGTCGGTAATTTTATTTTTTAACAAAAATCGACCAACTTTGGTCGGTTATTTTCGTGCGAAAATACAATTAAAGAGTATAAATCAAATAAAAGACAATCTTAAAATAAAATGCACCAATAGTCTAGTGATAGAATAGTATCCTACCATAGTACAGACCCCGATTCGATTCCCAGATGGTGAATCTTTTAACTAAATAATTCAAATACCGACCAACTTTGGTCGGGTTTTTTTTTTGCAATATATATATATATTTTTTGAATTTAATTTACCGAGAAACGTTGGTCGGTAATTTTCGACCAACTTTGGTCGGTATTCCCTTCCAACCGTCAAAATACCATCTACACGTAAATGATCGTATTTTGGTCGGTAATTGGCCATAACCGACCAACTTTGGTCGATTTTTACCGAATTTCTAGTAGTGTCTTGTTTTATTCTAGCAGAGGCACATTATTTATTCTAACAATAGGCCACACCTAATAGGCGTATCGACTCTTGTTTTATTCTAGCAGAGGCACATTCTTTATTCTAACACTAGGCCACACCTAATAGGCGTACCAACTCTTGTTCTATTCTGCAGAGGCACATTCTTTATTTAACACTAGGCCACACCTAATAGGCGTAGCTTGTCAATGAAGTGGGTGAGAACCATGAGGTCTCAGGTTCAAATCTTAGGAGAGGCAAAAACACTAGGGTGATTTTTGAATGGGAGCCTTGGCGTAACTGGTAAAGTTGCTGCTATGTGACCTTGAGGTCACGGGTTCAAGCCGTAGAAACAGGCTCTTGCAGAAATACAAGGTAAGACTGCGTACAATAGACCCTTGTGGCCCGGTCCTTCCCAATACCCCGCGCATAGCGGGAGCTTAGTGCACCGGGCGGCCCTTCTTGTTTTATTCTCCTTTTGCATTATTCTATTGTTACGCTATCTTTCGCCGAAACTAAAGTTGAAAGCACGAGTGCCGAAAAACCTCATGTGACAAAAAGTGCTATTGTTCATTGGTCGCGACACGCTTTTCCATTTGTCCCACCACTACCTAAATGTAATAGTGGTGGCAATATTTTTCCTCCAATTCCTAGTAGTGATGTGCCAAAATTTCCCCTTCCACCAATTCCTCCAATTGCTTTTCCACCATTCTCTGGTTTTAAATTTCCTCCAATATTTCCTCCATTTTTTGAAACTCCTCCTAATGATGTGTCAAATGTGATAATGATAATGAGAAGAATTGATGATGAAAGAAGAGTTTTGAGTTTTATTATTTGGTTGTAATTATTGAGATTAATAAGAAGGAAGCTTAATATTTATTTTTTCTTTTTTGGTGTGATTAGTTCTTCAAATATTAAGACTTTTAACTGCATACCCTGTTTTGCTGCAGATTTTTATTCTAACCAGACAACTTTAAATCACATTTTTCGATTTGTTAACCGTTAGATCAGGCTGAGACTTTGACTAAGTATTCATAACATTTACTCTTTGATTTCAATAGTGGAGATCGGATATGGAGGGCCGTAGTAGCTGATTTCGAGCCTCGAACAACAACCTCATTTTTGTGGATTCTCCTCTTTCTTCAATTGATTAGTTGTTGCTATTGTTGCTCCGTGTTTGACACTTGTTGTGTAGTCAATTTGAAGAAATTTTGTTAACTCTCTTATTGTTATAGTGGAGCTTTTTGGATCTTTGTTATCCCGTGATTTTTACCTTCAGTTTGAAAGGGTTTCCACGTTAAAATTTGGTGTTCTTTATCTTATTTATTTTTGGGTTTGCCTCTTCCTCAACACAATAGTGGTATCAGAGCTTTGGTTATATCCGGATTATTACGGAATGGAGGCGAATATGAGCAAGATAGTATGTTTAAATGAGAAAAATTATAATGTTTTGAGAAGCAAGATGAAAGACTTGTTGTTCGTGAAGAAGACGCATCTACCCGTTTTTGGAGCTTATAAACCCAAGACTATATCTGATGGAGATTTGGGTTTCGAGAACCAACAAGCATATGTATATATACGATAATGGGTTGAAGATAATGTTCGCAACCATATTGTGAATGAGACACATGCGGGATCATTGTGGAAAAATCTAGAGACTCTTTATGATTCAAAAATTGGGAACAACAACTTGTTCCTGCTAAAGCAATTGATCACAGGAAAGCGCCCTCTTTTTGTCATCCCTGCAGCTTTCCAGATTTTGTATTGAACGATGGCGTAGCTAGGACCCTTCAAATTCTGTTTGAGCCTATGTTCAAGCCAAACCCACCCCTATTTTACTAAGGCTGGAAAGAATGCCCACCAAGTTCAGATAAAGGAATGCTTCCCCAACCATTAAAAGAAAGGCTCGACGAATGGAGGGAGGTGCGGCGGGGGAAGGAAAACGAAGACCTTTAAATACAAGGAAGTCAGCCCTATCCTTGAACACATAAATGATTTTCAGGGCGTCCTTGATCAGCTGTCTGGAGTGGGAGTTAATTTTGATGATGAGATACAAGGACTTTGGCTTCTTAATACTCTTCCAGACTCTTGGAAACTCTTCGTGTTTCTTTGACAAATTCAGCTTCTGGAGGTAAGGTGACCATGGAATAGGCCAAGAGTGGTGTATTGAACAACGAAGTAAGAAGAGAATCTCAAGGTTCGTCCTCACAAGCAGATATCTTGGTTACAGAAGACCGGGGGAGAGATAGAACAAGAGGCTCGAGGAATAGAGGTAAAAGTAGAAGTAAGTCAAGGTCCAAATACCATAATATAACATGCAACCACTGTGGCAAGAAAGGACACTGCCACGACCCAATTACAAAGTCGTGATGGAGCCTATCGTGGTACTAAGCCAGCCGACTCACTACCCAAACAACACTATATTTCCTTTCAAAACTATTTACTTTCAAGCTATTTAGCGATAAAACTTTCATAAGAAATTTCAAAACAAGGAAAAATACATAAATAAAGGCCCGACATCAGGTGTCACTAGTCAAGAGCATCTACAATATCTGTCTAACAATACCAGGACTAGAACAAACTGGAAGTTCACTAAAAATAACTATAGGAAGATAGGAGGGAGAAGAGAAGGATTGCGATCGCCATGCAGCTACCTTACTAACTCTGAGAATCTACTTCAGAAATAATCAACAGCCTCAACCAAGTCTAGAAATCACCTGAATCTGCACACAAGATGGAGGGAGTACCGTGAGCACACCAACTCAATAAGTAACAGTAATAAATAAAGGTTGAGTGCAGTGACGAGCAGTAAAATCACATAAAGTTCATAATATAAAGTCTCAGTGAAACAACAAATGCCAAATCAGTAATCAAGTCAAAATATCTCGTAAAGCTCCAGTTTTAATGGAAAACGTGTAAAAATATTTTCAACAGTTTCAATAGAGACTCAATATAAAAATATAGTGAAAATAATGATTTCATAAAAAAGACCCTCGGGCAAAATATCACTCATAAACAGCCCCTCGGGCAAGCCTCACAGTCACTCATGAATAGCCCCTCGCGCATACCTCACCATCACTCATATATCCCCTCGGGCATGCCTCACCATCACTCGGCACTCGGCACTCGGCACTCGCACTCAATAGGTACATGCACTCACTAGGGGTGTGTACAGACTCCGGAGAGGCACTTTCCGCCCAAGCGCTATATATCAAGCCAAATCATGGAATCAAATCACTCTGGCCCTCGGCCTATCATAACCTCACAAATTATGCCCTCGGCCTCACTCAGTCATAAACCTCACAAGCCACTCGGGCATTTCAGTAAAATCAAGGGACTCAGCCCAAAACAACTTTCATATACTTTAAATTAGAGTAATGAAACTGAATTAAACAGTACACAGGAAAAATCATGACTGAGGATATGCTTACAAATCAAAACAGTGTGAGGATAGTAATAAAATACCACTGAGGGTCCAAACAGTACAGGAACAAGGCCCCAAACATGGCATTCAGCCCAAGTTATAAGAATTATTTCTAAAACATATAGCTTGTATACGACCTTAAATCAAAATATGCAACTCTACAGTTGCTACGGGATGGACCAAGTCAGCATCCCTAACGGTGCATGCCCACACACTTGTCACCTAGCATGTGCGTCACCCCAATATAGTGAAATAGTACGAAATTCCGGAGTTTCATACCCTCAGGTCTAGATTAACTATCGTTACTTACCTCAAACTATACAAAACTCTACTCCGCAATGCCCTTGCCGCTCTATTCGGCCACAAATTACCCCGAATCTATCAAAAATCAGTATATTATCATTAATATATGCTAAAGGAACAAACCCGTCATAAAAATTATCCAATTAAACATCAAATCCTGAAATTGGTCAAACACAACCACCGGCCCACGTCTCGGAATCCAAAAAAATTACAAAACTAGAAACCTCTTTCACTCACGTGTCCAACCATATCAAATTTTCTCCAATCCGATAACAAAATCCCATTCAAAACCCCAAAAATCCAACTCACGAATTCTTCCTCATTTTCCTAAATTTTCCACCTTAAATCACAAATTAAATGATGAAATTAAAGGCATAATCATGGAGTTTGACCAAAATTAGATAGGAATCACTTACCCCATTCCATATGATGAAAATTGTCTCAAAAATCGCTTCAATCTGAGATCCATAGCTCCAAATATGTAAAAAATGGCCGAAACCTCGATATATAGCTTATGCTGTCACGACCCCAAATCCTAAATCGGTCGTGATGACGCCTATCATGAAACTAGGCTAGCCAATAATCACATATTTACAGTTTCTTTCCAAAATCCCAACCAATTTCAAGCATTTCATAAAGTATATAGAATTTACTAAATCCATTAGGACAATAAACAGTTAAACAGTCCAACCAACCCCAAAACCCGAAGTCAACATGTCATGAGCATCTAAGAGAAATATGCCAAAAGGTATACTATTAATAATACAAAACCTCCGAACGAATAGCTAGATACAACAAAGAAGGGACAACAAAGATGCTGCGAACACTTAACAACTACCTCTATATCCCGAACTCCGACTCCGACTCCGCACAGAATAGATAGCTAATGCTCGGTATCTGCACAGAGGGGTGCATGGTGTAATGTGAGTACGACAACTCAGTAGTAATGAAAATAAATCAAGTCTATGCGGCAAGAAAACCATAAAAATCAATATCATCCATTCACAATATGCATAACCTTTCTTTCCAACAGTATATACATAGATATATGAAATCATCATGCCTTAAAACCAACTTCAGAAAAATCCTTTGAAAAATGTGGTTTTTCAACAATTTCAAACTGAAAGATTTAGTATAAAAATGAAATAAATCATAAGTAGCCCCTCGGGAAAAAACATGAATCATAAATCGCCCCTCCAGCAGAATATCACTCAGCACCTCATAGTTACTCAGTATCAGCCCCTCGGGCAAACCTCACTGTCACTCATGCCTCCCAATCACTCATCACTCGGCACTCAGCACTCAGCACTCAGTAGGTACCTGCGCTCACTGGGGGGGGGTGTACAGACTCCAAACGGGCTCCTTCAGCCCAAACGCTAATATCAAGCAACCTCGTGGCGTATCATATCCTCACAATCAGGCCCTCGGCCTCACTCAGTCACAACCTATCAAAAGCCCCTAGGGCGTATCAGTAAAACAGGGTACTCGACCCAAAACATCATTTTTATATCTTAAAAATAGTGTAAACGAAGCTGAGTTTCGAAAACAGTAAGCACAATGTGACTGAGGGTAAATCATCAATAAACAGTGAGGAAACAACAGTAAAAAGCCCCCAAGGGGTCTAAACAAGTCGGCACGAGGCCCCTAACATAACTTATAACCCAAATATAGATATAGTCTTTAGACACAGTTTAACATATGATTTAGAGTAAAATACGCAACTCAATAGCTGTCACGGAGAGGACCAAGTCCAATCCAAAAATCAGTGCGCGCCACATACTCGTTATCCGACATGTGCACCGTTCTAAAAACAATGAGAAATATGAAATCCAGGGTTTCATACCTTCAGGACAAGATTTATAACCATTACTTACCTTTACCCGGACACAACAGTAATTCACGATGCTCTTGCCTCAATATACGCTAAAGGAACACGACCCAATCGAAAACTATCAATTTATACAAAAATCTCGAAATTCGGCCAAACCCGAGCCCTAGGCCCACGTCTCGGAATTCGATAAAATTTACATCACTAAAAACCTCGTCCTTCCACGATTCTACACATACCAAGAACACCACAATCGGGCCAAAATTGCCTACCCAAATTGCCAAAAGAATTTTCCAAACCTCCTCCCATTTTTTCAACTTTTTCTACTTTAATCCTTCAAATTTACAAGCCTAATCCGAACAAATTAGCACAGAAACGACTTTTATAATATGGGAACTTACCTCCATTGAAGAACCTCAAATTCTTTCTTCAATTTTCCCTCAAATATTAACCAAAATTTCGCGGAGGCACTCTTTTATATTGTTCTACCCAGCTAATCCGCACCTGCGATTCCAGGTGCGCACCTGCGAAATCCCACTAACAGACCAAATTCTTGCACCTGCGATCTCTTTTCCGGACCTGCGGCTTCGCATGCGCGGCCAACGCTTCACACCTGCGGACTCCTCCTACCAAGCCTCCTTTCGCACCTGTGGCGTCGTACCTGTGACTGCCCATCCGCAGGTGTGGCCACACTAGTAGCTTTACACCAGCAGCCATTTGGTGCAAATTTCCTAAGTTCAAACCCCCGCCAACAATTTGAAATCAATCTCGAGCTCCTCGGGGCCCCAATAAAACATACCAACACACCCTATAACATCATTCAAACTTAGTAGAGCCTTCGAAACACCAAAAACAACACGAAAACACCAAAATTACATCAAATTCAAACCTATGAACTTTAAAACTTCTAAATCTCGCCAATGATGCCGAAACCAGCCAAAACATATCCGATTGACCTGAAATTTTCCACATATATCCAAAATGACATTACGAACCTGGTCCAACTTCTGAAATCCTATTCCGACCCCGATATCCTATTTTCCACTACCGACCGGAAATCGCTAAAAACTAACTTTTGCCAATTCAAGCCTAATTCTACATCGGACATCAAAACTTTATTCCGAACAAACTCCTAAGTCCCAAATCACCTAACGAAGCTATCCAAGCCATAAAATCCGCATTCGGAGGTCGTTAACAATAAGTCAACTCTCAGTTGAATTTTTCAACTATTAGGCTACTTTAAGAGACTAAGTGCCTCAATTCTCACCATGACCACTCTGAACCCAAACTAACTGACCCAACATAACATAAACAAGCTAAGAAATATATGATAAAGCAGAAATGGGGGTAACAGGGTTAATCTCACAGAACGACCGGCCGTGTCGTTGCATCCTCCCCCTCTTAAACAAACGTTCTTCCTCGAATGGGTCTATAAACATACCTGGAGTCTCGAATAAGTAAGGATATCTATCCCTGCATCTCCCACTTGGTCTCCTAGGTGGCATCCTCCACCGGCTGCCCTCTCCACTGAACCTTCACTAAAGTTATATCCTTATACCTCAGCTTTTTGACATGTCGACCCAGAATAGCCACTGGCTCTACCTCATATGACATATCACCCTCAATCTGAACCGTGCTAAAGTCCAAAACATGAGACGGGTCACCAACATACTTATGGAGCATCGAAACATGGAACACCGGATGAATAATCACCAAGCTGGGAGGCAAGGCAAGTCTATAAGCCACCTCCCAATCCTCTGAAGCACCTCAAATGGCCCAATGAACCTGGGACTCAGCTTTCCCCTCTTCCCAAACCGCATAATACCCTTCATGGGTGACTCCTTCAGCAACACCTTATCCCCAACCATGAAAGACACATCCCGGACCTTCCGGTCCACATAGCTCTTCTGCCTAGACTGCACCGTGCGAAGCCGCTCTTGAATCAACTTCGCCTTACCCAACGCATCCTGAACCAGGTCTGTGCCTAATAGTCTAGCCTCGCCTGGCTCAAACCAACCAACTAGAGATCTGCACCTCCTACCATATAAAGCCTCATACGTAGCCATCTGGATACTCGATTGATAGCTGTTATTATATGCAAACTCCGCTAGTGGCAGAAACTGGTCCCATGAACCCCCAAAATCAACGACACATGCACGCAAAATATCCTCCAAAATCTGAATGGTACGCTCCGACTGACTGTCGGTCTGAGGATGAAACGCTAAGCTCAACTCGACCTGAGTACCCAACTCTCTCTGTACGGCTCTCCAAAACTGATATGTGAACTGAGTACCGCTGTCGGAAATGATAGAAACAGGAACCCCATGACATCAGACAATCTCCCAGATATAAATCTCAGCTAACCGCTTCGAAGAATAAGTAGTACCAATAGGAATGAAGTGCCCTGACTTGGTCAGTGATGCGAGACTAAAATTCATAGTTTAATATGTAATATACCTTACATTTGAGGTGAGTTAATGATAAAAATACACTTTTTATGTGCTTAATGGAGTTTATTTCATGTGTAGGTGAATTGGAGATGGAAATGGAACTAAAGGGATGCAAATACGTCGAAAATACGCAAAAGGAGACACCCGGGTGATAGCCGGGCGCTTGCCACCTAAAGCCTGACCCTACCTGGCGTTATCCAGGCCTTAGGGCTGAAACGCCAGCCCTACCCTGGCGTTAGCCAGGCATTAGGGCTGAAACGCCAGCCCTGTCCTGGCGTTAGCCAGGCCTTAGAGTCCAAACGCCCAGGGTTCCCAGTTCGGCCAAATCCGAGTTTTGACGAGTTTAAGTGTTTCCCGGTTGAAATAGAAGTCTCCTACACGGTTAGGGTTCAACCTAAACATATAAATAGACTCCTAAAACACAACTACAAGGGAATTCAAAGAGATACGGAGGAGATTCGGAAGGATTTCGAAGGATTCAACAAGAAAACACCATAGAAGTGACAAAC
>MDKJ01279305.1:0-27050 GCA_005239525.1 Nicotiana knightiana
TGCTGCTTCAAATCACGATACATCTTCGTAGCACCAGGATGAACAGAATACCGAGAATTGTGTACCTCCTCTAGAATCCTCCCACTCAGGCCATCGACATTAGGAACACATAAACGGCCCTGAAGTCTCAGAACACCATCCTTGCCAATAATAACCTCCTTGGAACCGCCCTGAACCACTATCTCCCGTAGCTCTGCCAAGTACGGATCATCAAACTACCGAGCCTTAATCTCCCCCAATAACGAAGACTGAGCAACCACATGTGCTAAAACTCGGCGAGGCTCTGAAAGGTCTAACCTCACCAAGCGATTAGCCAAGGACTGGATGTCCCAGGCTAAAGGTCTCTCCTCTGCTGCAATATAGGCCAAGCTACCCATACTCTCTGCCTTCCTGCTCAAGGCATCTACTACCACATTTGCCTTGCCCGGATGATAAAGAATGGTGATATCATTAATCCTTCAACAACTCAAGCCATCTGCGCTGCCTCAAGTTAAGATCCCTCTGCTTGAACAAGTGCTGCAAGCTGCGATGGTCCATATAAACCTCACAGGACACCCCATACAAGTAGTGCCTCCAAATCTTAAGAGCATGAACAATCGCCGCCAACTCTAAATCATGCACAAGGTAATTCTTCTCATGAAACTTCAGCTAGCGCGAAGCATAAGCAATAACTCTCCCTTCCTGCATCAACACACATCCCAAACCAACGCGTGAAGCGTCGCAATACACTGTATACATCCCCGAACCGGAAGGCAATACCAGAACTGGTGCTGAGGTCAATGTTGTCTTGAGCTTATGAAAGCTTGCTTCACACTCGTCGGACCATCGGAACGGGGCATTCTTCTGAGTCAATCTAGTCAATGGAGCTTCAATAGAAGAGAACCCCTCCAAAAATCGGCGATAATAGCCTGCTAGGCCCAAAAAGCTCCTGATCTCCATAGCTGATGTAGGACGGGGCCAACTCTGAACTACCTCAATCTTCTGAGGATCAACCTTGATACCCTCTCCGAATATCACATGCCCCAAGAATGCCACGGAATTCAACCAGAACTCACACTTGGAGAACTTAGCATATAGCTTCTGTTCTCGCAAAGTCTGGAGCACAACTCTCAAACTGCTCGTGCTCCCCCGGGCTACGTGAGTAGATCAAAATGTCATCAATAAAGACAATGACAAAGGAATCAATATACGGCCTGAACACCCTGTTCATCAAGTCCATAAATGCCACTGGGGCATTAGTCAAGCTAAAGGACATCACCAGGAACTCATAATGGCCATACCTCGTATAAAAAGCAGTTTTCGGAACATCTGAGGCCCGAATCTTCAAGTGATGATATCCCGATCTCAAATAAATTTTAGAAAACACCCGAGCACCCTGCAACTGGTCAAACAAATCATCGATGCGTGGCAAAGGATAATTGTTCTTAATGGTGATCTTGTTCAACTAGAGGTAATCAATACACATCCGCATGAACCCATCGTTCTTCTTCACGAATAGAACTGGAGCACCCCACGGCGTTACACTCGATCTGACGAACCCCTTAGCCAACAACTCCTCAAGCTGATCCTTCAACTCCTTCAACTCTTTCGGAGCCATACGGTACGGAGGAATAGATATAGGCTGAGTGTCTGGAGCTAAATCAATGCAGAAATCAATATCACGATCCGGAGGCATGCCCGAAAGGTCTGAAGTAAATACATTAGCAAACTCTCGAACAACTGGCACTAAATCAATCGTCGAAGACTCGGTGGTGGTGTCCTGCACATAAGCAAGATACGCCAGACAACCCTTCTCCACCATGTGTCGAGCCTTCAGGAACGAAACAACCCTGCTGGCTGCACAAACTGAGGAACCTCTCCACTCCAGCCTAGGCGACTCGAGCACGGCAAAAGTAACTGTCGTGACATGGCAATGTAGCACAGCATGGTAAGGAGATAGCCATTCCATGCCTAAAATAACCTCCAAATCAACCATGTCAAGAAATAATAGATCCGCTCGAGTCTCGAACCCACAGAATGTAACCATAGAGGATTGGTAAACCCGATCTACCACCACAGAATCGCCCACAGGAGTAGACACATATAAAGGAAAACCCAAGGACTCACGAGGAATATCCAGGAAATGAGCAAATAAGGCTGAAACATATGAATAGGTGGATCCTAGATCAAATAACACTGACGCCTCTCTACCACATACTGAAATAATACCTGTAATCACGGCATCTGAGGCCACTGCATCTGATCTGGCCGGAATAGCATAGAATCTAGCTGGAGCACTGGAAGACTAAGCTCCGCCAGAGTGAGCAGGAGCTAACTGACCTCCCCCTGATTGGCCTCCACCTCTAGGACGACCCCTGCCGACCTGTCCTCCACCTCTAGGTGTCCTGACTGCTGGTGCTAGACTCAAAGGCCGATAACCCTGTTGCACTGCCTTGCCCCGAAACCTGGGACAAGTCTTCCTAAAATGGTCGGAATCCCCACACTCATAACATCTCCCCGGAGGCATGGCCTGCTGCCCTAAAGAAGAACCCTGGATAACTGGGGGACGGTGAGAACCCTCTGGTATAGCACTCAAGTAAGGCCTCACTGGAGCACCACGAGGAGGTGGTGGTAGGGGTGCTGAATATGGGGGCCTGCTGGGCTGACCCCCACCAAACTGACCTCTGCCCCTAGCTGGGGCACCTCTGAAATCCCCGAAATATCTGGCTCTCTTATCTTGCTGTGCCTACTCCCTGATCCTCGACCGATAACCCTCGATTCTACGAGCAATCTCCACTACCAGCTGATAAGGAGTCCCTATCTCCACCTCTCGGGCCATGTTGGCCCTAATGCCTGGATGCAACCCAGCTACGAATCTCCGCACTCTCTCAGCATCGGTGGGTAGTATCATGAGTGCATGGCGAGACAACTCTAAAAATCTAGCCTCATAATCTGTCACTGACATCTATCCCTGCTCCAATTGCTCAAACTAATATCACAGCTCTTCCCTCTCAGAGGGTGGGATATATATGTCTAGAAACATCTGAGTGAACTGCTCCCCAGTGACAGGAGGAGAATCTGCTGGCCTGCTGAGACTATAAGACTGCCACCATCTGCGAGCTCTGCCCTCCAACTGAAAGGTAGTGAAATCCACCCCATGGGACTCTAGTATCCTCATGTTGTGCAGTCTGTCCCTCCACCTGTCAAAAAAATCCTGGGCAACCTCGCCTCGCTCACCCTCGAAGACTGGAGGGTGCAATCGAGTCCACCTATCCAATAACTTCTGCGGATCACCGTCTGCAACTGGTCTGGGCTCAGGTGCTGCTGCTACAGGATAAACTCCACCCAAGGGTAGTGTACCCGGGGTATGATGTAATGCTGTTGCCTGACCTGCAGCCTGGGTGGTAGGAGTTTGGGCCTCCCCTCCCACCTGAGATGTGGCAGGATCTGCTAGAAATAAGCCAGCCTGGGACATAGTGTCCATAAACCGCATCATATGGACCATGTCCTCCTGGAAGCCTGGCGTCGTCATAAAGTCCACTAGAGCAAGATTTGCTGGGGGAACCTCACCCTGCTCCTCTATAGTAGGATCCTCTAGTGGTGGTGCAACTAGGATAGCTCTGGGACTCCCTCGTCCCCTACCTCGGGTCGGTTCCCTCCCCCGGCCTCTGCCACGACTTCGGACAACGGAGGTAGCGGCCCCTCCCGGGTCAGGAACATCAGATGCACGCATCCTCACCATCTGTGAGAGAATAGAAGAATGAGATTTAGTAAACCATCAACTGCACGATAGAATAAGAATAAAGAGAGGTTTCCCAACACCCTATAGCCTCCCGAAGATAAGTACAGACGTCTCCATACCGATCCGCAAGACTCTACTAGGTTTGCCCGTGACTTGTGAGACCTATGTGAACATATAGCTCTTATACCATGTTGTCACGACCCAAAATCCTAACTCAGGTCGTGATGGCGCCCAACACCGGGGTCAGGCAAGCCAGCACCCAATTAACTAAGGATTTCACATATTTGATTAAACATTCCAACAAGTGCCAAGTTTTAAAGTTCAAAATATTAATTTAAAAAGATAATTAGCCAATTTTAACCAAAACAGTCATAAAGAGACGTGAGCCAATATATATACAGACCCGTAAACCATAATATCTACCACGTGTGTGCCAGGAACTAGTGTCACAAGTCCTACGGGCATACTAACAGAATATACAAAAGATGCAATATAACTGTCCCACTGTCTGGAAGAAATAGACGGGAATAACAAAAGAAACCCCATCGTGCTCCCGAGGATCCTCAGGAGGATTAGCTCACCGTGAAGTCAAGTCCAATCTATACTCATAATCGAGCTCCGATCTGATAACCAGATGCACCACCCTCAGAACCTATACAATCAAGTACAGAAGCGTAGCATGAGTACATAAACGAATATGTACCCAGTGAGTATCTCGCCTAACCTCGAAGAAGTAGTGACGAGAGGTCGACTTGATACTTACTAGGGTAAAAAAATACAATTTAAATACAGGGCAAACAGAAATAGCAGTAATGAATAGTAATAATAAGGACAGGGGCAACAGTTAGCATCAGGTAATACTTTTACTTAACACCTTTCCATAGCATAAAAGCTACTTAGTTCCCATCTTTTTCATGAAATAAACAGATAAATTATAGGCTTTCCCATCAATTATCAACACATAACAAGCCGTGAACTAGTGGCCGGTACGACGTGAAAAGTAAATGTACACTGGCGAGGGTCGAACGGCCCGAACCATAGATGCATCTATCTGCCCCGCTCGCGAATCGAACATGCGACGCGGTTAATATAATACTAGGCCTACCCCGCTCGTGAATCATTCATGCGACTCGGGTTAATATAATACTAGGACTCCCCCGCTCGCGAATCATTCATGCGACTCGGGTTTCCGTATAAATACATGATTAACAGGAAATTTTGGACAGTTTCGGAGGGAACATAATAACAGGATAAGACTTTAATAAGCTCAACTTCAAAGAATAACTTCTTAGGCCTTCATATGTGAGATTCAAGGATGTTAGACTACTTAGACCATAGGCAAGATCAAAGATATCACACATAAAGCATGTTTGTGAGTCCTAAACTACTCGATAAGGCATAATAGTAGCTACGCACGGGCTCTTGTCACTTCGTTCATGCGTAGCCCCCGCAAATAAGGACAAACAACCATTTATAATCACCTATGGGGACAATTCCCTCTTACAAGGTTAGAAAGGAGACTCACCTTGCGTCGAACCTACTCCCTAGGTCAAGAATGCGCCCGAAACTCCGAACTCGTCTCCCAAGGACTCGAAACTAATCAAATGTTATACAAATATATCAATTTATACTCAAAAGTATGAAATTCTCCTGTTTATTTAGTTATTTCACCTTACTTTAAAAAATCCTAAAAGACACCCCCAGGCCCACATGCTCGGACTCCGGAAATTTTTCAAGGAATCAACTACCCATAGCCTAAGGATCATTAATATATCGTTTTTGTGTGATTTCATGGCAAATTCCTCGGTAATTCTCCAAATTTTTATAAAACCTAGGTTTTACTCTAACCCTTGAATTTCCACTAATTAATGACTTAATCTACCTAAGAATCCAAGTATTGGACTAAGTTTATGGTAGGAATTACTCACCTCAAAATGGCTGGGTCGTTTGTCTCTCTTGCATGCTCAAAAATCACCACAAGGAAGAAGAAGAATGCCCAAAAATGGCTTAAGTCCCGTTTAAAACACACTACCCAGCAGTGGTCTTGCACCTGCGGCGCAAGGACCGCACTTGCGGCCTCGCACCTACGAGTAAATGCTCGCACCTGCGGAATGGAGTCCGCACCAGCGGCTCCGCACCTGCGGGGAAGGGCCCGCACCTGCGATAGGAGGGTAGCCCATTTGGGGATCGCACCTGCGAGGCTGGAACCGGAGGAGTGATCCCGCACGTGCGACTGGGCAACCGCACCTGCGGTCACACCAGAACAGGTGCACCAGCAATTGCTTCGGCTGGTTTTTGGCCTCGTTTGGTGCCCGAAAAGGCACCTGGGCCCACACGAGCCCCCGTCCAAATATACCAACAAGTTCCAAATCATAATACAGACTCGCTCGAGCCTTCAGAATACCCAAAACAATGCTATAACTTAAAATCACACCTCAAAACTCCTAGAATCAAACTTAGGAACTTTAAGTTTCTAGGATTCGCTAACAATGCGCCGAACCGACCTATACTACTCGGAATGACCCCAAATTTTGCGAGAAAGTCATGAATGACATAAAGGAACTATTCCTGGTCTCGAAATTCCGTTTGGACCTCGATAACACAAAAACACGTCCCAAACCATAATATGAACTTAAGGAAACTCTTGTTCGATATTGGGCGCCGAAACACTCCCGGGTCATCCGAAACCCATTCCGAACATACACCCTAGTCCAAAATCATCATACGAAGCTAACGAAACCCTCGAAACTCGATTCTAAGGTTGTTTACTAAAAATGTTGGCCGAAGTCAAACTTGACCTTAAAGTCCAACCTTAAGGAACCAAGTGTTGCTATATCACTCTAAACACTTCTGAATCCCGAACCACCCGTCCCCACAAGTCATAAATCACATTAAGCCGCTATGGGAAGTTTCATTTAGGGAAATGGGGTCTGACAATACAAAACGACTGGTCGGGTCGTCACAGATAGAATTTTAAACTCCTAATTTGGTGCTAAAGTTCCTTGTGGTGATATTTGAACATTTCAATTGGTTAGGTGAAGATGGCTCAGATCTTGGCTCCATCTGCACAATGGAAGATGAGAATGACAAAGAGCTCAACACATGCTACTCCAAAGGCAGAGAGATCCCATATATATTGAAAGAGCGGAGAAGAAAAATAATGTTGAAAAACTCACCAAAGAGAGTAGACGACACTTGAGATCAGCGAAGTTGAAAGAGGATTATCTCTAAATGCACGAAATTGATTAGGAACAGAAATGAAACTAAGTAATAACCAGAAAAACAAAGAAAACAAGAATAGTATTAATACAAAGAAACCAAGACAAAATTTACCTGACTAGTAGAACTCAGAAAGGGAAGATATTTAGGTGAGTCAATACATAGTAGAGAGAGAGAAATCAAGTGCAAATTAAAAGTGAAGCAGATACAAATGAATTGCAAAGTTTTTGTAGCTTGTCTCAAAAGTGCATAATCTTTTATTGACCATGAAATATTCCAGAAGCAAACATGATTACCTTTTACTACTTCGCTTCTAACATATGAAATGTAATATTGACTATGTACACATCAATCTGCAAAATTGAAAATTGCAACTACTTAGGTACTAGCCTAAACAGAGTAATGTCCAACTCACACACTTGAGTATAAAAAAAAAGCAGAAATCGCTGACCCGATTTGACTCAACCAAATCTCCTTCTCTAATCAACTGAAAAACCATTCTCGATGATTTCGTCAACAAAGTACTGAAATCTTTGGAAAGTTAAAAAAAGGACGACGAAATTCATATAATTGAGTCAAACTTATTGCTTGAGATTGAGATTGAAAACACGGTAATAGTTGTCATGAAACAGTAAAAGTAAAGCTCCATTTCTTATGAAGAAGAATAAAGCTCCATCTTAAAGATGTTTTGTCAACTTTAATGAAAATGCATGACCTATATGCCTCCGATAAAACACTTCAAATCGTGAAAAAAAAGGTAGAAGAAACCCCTTTTGAGCTTTGACCATGGTACAGGAAAGCAAACCCCTTAGTTTCTTTGATTCTTCCTCCATGAAATTATCCCCCAAAAAAATAAAAAAGATTAGGGATTTGAACATACCTGACAAATGAGATTCACATTTTGATTTGAGGGATTTTGATTTGGCTGAAATTTTCACTGAGGAGAGGGCCAATTCGCTGAAAATTTGGCTGAAATGTTTGGTGAGTGCTAGGGTTGTGTTTGAAGAATTTGGCTGAGAGGTGAATGTTTGGTTCGTTCATACCAAAGAGCAGCCCAGTAGCTGAAATATTTTAAATAATTAGGATAGGTCTTTGTCTTTTTTTAATTATTTTAAAAGTAAAAATATGTGGTATTGGAGCGACCCAGTCGCTGCAACAGAGATTTAGCAGTGACTTTACAAAAGTCGCCACTAAAAATATGGAGCCAAAAGTTTATTTTTAGCGGGACTGAAAATTTCAGCTACATCAGTGGCGACCTAAAAAAAAGTCGCTACTAATCATTAACCATATTTAGCGACTTATAAAGTTGCTGCTAATAATATAGCTGTTGTAGCAACCTATAGGGTCGTTGTTATATGTTGCCACTAATAATCCAATTTCTTGTAGTGATACTTGCTACTATTTCTTAATTTATTTCAAAAAATAGTCAAACAAATATTGAGGTTGTTACAATTTGCGAAAAAATTGTGAAGTTGGTGAATTGAAGTCTTCAAGTCTTCAACGATAATCAGATTTTAACAAGTTGTTCGTCAATTCGGTAAACTCGTTCCAACTCTTAAATCTTAATATTATAATTTTATTTATTTTCTATTACATGATTAATTAAGATGTCTTCCTTAAGAAATATTTTTTCTAAAAATAAGAATAAGGGAATATCTAAGACTGGCGAATCTACTGGTATTGTTGTTCCTTCGCACTGACTCCGGCTACCCGAGCCAAATCCCATACCCGTCCTACACATGGCATTCTTGATACCGATAATAGATTATTACAATTTACTAATCTTAAATTTTCCATAATATTGCACCCCATGAATATTTAGACCATGAGTTAATGAATGCTCTCTATTCTAATAGTTATAATACTATTGATGAAAATGATGATGAAGGAATTGATTTTGATGAAACTCAACCGGACGATGATACACTCACTAGTCCTACTCCTGATGTTGACCCAATTAGTGATAACGCTACCAATCCAAATGTTGACCCATCTGATACTCTCGTTACTGTCCTAATTTTTCTAGACAACCTACCATACGGTAGGAGACATCTCCTGTTTGGCCATTTTTTACTCAACTAGCTCCAAAAAAGGTTAAGTGTAAAACTTGTAGCATGTAGTTAGCTTTTAAATATGTTGGATTGCGAGGTGGGATGGGATCTTTGGTAGACACATAAAAAATACCCTAAAGATAACGTTAGATATCAACGTCTGAAAGATTTGACCGAGGGGAAAAGTGTATCTAGTCCTAGTCAGGTTGACCCTAGTACCGGTTCAAATAAATTTCAACCGGGAATTAACACTGTTACCGATTGTATTTTATATTATGATCCAAAAAAAAAATGGGGAAGAATTGGCAAAAATGGTAATTGTTATATGCTTACCCTATAGTTTTCCTTCTGACCATGCGTTTGTGCATTATATTAAAAAAAATTAATCTTACTTATAAAGGTTTTCCTCGCACAACCGTAAAGAGCAATATTTACAAATATAAGCATGACTATGAATAATATTTGCGCTATTTATTTACTCATATAAATTGTCGTGTTGCTATTACAATTGATATTGGTAGAAGTAACAACGATTGTGATTACCTTACTGTTACATATCATTGATTGATGAGGATTGGATAATGTAAAAGCGCATAATTGATTATAGAATTATTGCTTCATGTCACACAAGGCAGTTTATTGCTAGCACAATTACGGATATTTACAGATATTTTTGCATTAGTGATAAAATAATGTCAGTTTCAATGGATAATGCTACTAATAACACAAATGCTATAGACTTGCTTACCATTTAATTGTGGGTGATGGTATGAGGATTTTAAATATTCAAATTGAAAAGGTTAAAATGGCTGTTAAATGAATTTTTCATTCAAACTGTAGATGTAGACTTAGAGAATATTTTAAAAGATACGATGAATGTGGCCTAAGAGAAAGAAAGGTTCCTAAACCTTATCCAACTAGATGGAATCACATGTATGAAAATTTGGTTGGTGCACATGTAAGTGATGATGACGATTACCTTACGAATGAGGATGGGGCTAATGTTAAAATGCTTATTGATTTTTAAAAAAAAATTCATATTGCTACAGGTAAATTTTTCTGGGAAATATTATCCTACTATTTCTAACTGTTTAGTTTATATTGCAGAACTTGCAAATTTATTTGCTCATTTTTCACAGGGTGGAAAATTTATCAACTTGCTATTGATTTTATGAGAAAAACGTTTAAAAACTATTTTTTCCTATTCCTCCAATTTATGGTGTTGCTGCTTTATTAAATCATTGTATGAAACTAGGAGGTCCTCTATTTTGATATGAAACTGTTTATAATGGTTTAGCACTTAAAGATGATGAGTTGCCTAAACTTCCGGAAGCAATAGCCTCAATTAGAATAAATGCTTAAACTATTTATAATGCTTATCAAGTTGCATTAAATCATGTCATACCAAATGTTCCAATTCCTTCTTCTTCTGATTCTCAATCTTCTAAAAGAACTATTCAAGCTTCAACAGTGGCATCGGATAGCACTTTCAGTCAAGCAAGACTTCAAATCAATGATTATAGAGCGTCTATGAGGGAGATCTTGGAAAAATCAATACTTTTCATAGATTGGATCCGTTTGAAAAGAAGAAATTTTAGACTTGTTGAATCACAACTAGAGAAAAACAAAGCTTACAAAGAAATGCTAGCTGAACTTGCTGAGGATGCTTCTTCGCCCGACAATGGAAGCGGCAATGACAAGTTACTTTTCCACCACCACCAACGGAACTTCCTCCAAACCTTGAAGGATTTATGAAGTTTGTAAGAGATAGCATGTAAATTGTATGAACAAAAACTAGTATGTATTATATAACATGTATTTTGGCACTTCTTGATTTGTCCTTTTTTCTTCTCAGTAGTGGTATTAGCACCTTGTTGTGCTCATTCCGTAGGGGGAGGAAGAATAAGAAAGATATTGCCATATTTTTTATTGCTATAATAAAATTATAAGACATTGCTTTGAATATCTTTTTACGATATTTTTGTCTTTAAAATTTAATTAAAAATATTAGGTCACAATTCTATGATACATTTACAAGGATTTGCCTTAGATATTTTTTCTTAACATCATTTTGTCTCTAATTTCTATTTATTTATTTTTTAAAAATCATTGCTTAGTCGTTGGGCCCATTTAGCTCATTAGGACCACGGGCCCGACCCATTTATCCCGGGACCATGAGTTCGTGGGCCCAGTCTCGGGCCGGTTCCTACAAAAAGTTCGTATAGTCCTGGACCATTTAGCCCATTTATTTAAGGACCGGATCGGGACAGGCCGTGGACCCCAACCCATTATGCCAGTTTAGGGCCTGACCTGGGCCACTTGTCATCCCTAGTTTAGCTGCTCATAATTGTATAAACAATCATAGTCATATTCAAAAGCATTAAACTACAAATTAAAGAAGAATGGAGAGAAAAACCCTTATGATTCGTGCTCTAAAGTGTTCCGTAGTCTTTTGCCTCCCCAATAATGTCTCACCCCTCTGAAAACTAAGTGTAGGAGGTATTTATAAGGTAGGGTTGAGGTCTACACGTTCAAATATAATGAGGAAATAAAAGTGGCTCGGATAAGCATCGTCGATGGGGGGCATTGTCAGAGGCACCAACATTGCGAGGCGCTATCAGAGGCGCCAGTGACAATGCCTTGGACAAAGCCTTGCACTGTCTACGACCGTGACTTTTCATTGCCTTGCACGTCTTCTTTTATTGCTCTATTTTATAGTTTTGAGGTACAATCTCGTGCATTTTTTCTCCTCTTCATGTCCAAGCATTCTTACACATAAAATAAACTCGATTAAGCTTAATTGTCGCACAAATTAACATTCAAACATTAAATAAATAGAATAAATAACATCAAAATATATGGAATCATAGTTGATAGCACGACGGCAGAATCCACATTTAAAACCATTACGATCGATTTTCCAAATAATGATCCTTTTAATGGGAGGATTTGAGAAAAGAAATACAAGCGCACAATTGCGGGTGCTCATTGGGTTAGTTGTTAGACGTATCGTTCGAAATTACATCAAGTGTACATGAAGATGAACGCAGTCAGTGTACTTAGATTAGTTGAAAACTTAAACTAGTTAAGTTAGCTGAACATTATTCACGTGAATGAAAATTCTCTCGTTTGAGGGGAATGCAAAGCTTCTTGGTAAGTAATCTTTACTTTTCAGCTTATTTGAATTTTGATTAATTAAATGACAAATCTAGAAGCTTACGCGAATTTAGATCAATTAAATCGTGAATTTAGATTAATTGGGAGTTAAGCGAAATTGCACGAAAGAAAACGATAACACTGGAAATAATTTTTCTAGTTATTCAGGTACAGTTTAACAAATAGCAACTGTTTATTTTGGTGTTGCCCAAAATACTCTCGTTTGAGGGGACTGCAAAACCAAATATTAAACGTTAGACAGTCAAATATTAAAAGGAAAAAAGGTGAACTTTAACAAATAGTTGGCCGGTTTCATCATATACTTTTTCAATCGAATATGGCTTGCTACTACAAAACCACAGTCGAAAAAAATTTTAAAAATCAATTACAATGGCCACTGATAAATGATTTATATCGATAATGGAGATAGCCGCATTTAATGACAATCATATTATCAAAAGCTTGTGGCAAAGAATAAGTTTTATTCTAGTGCTCGAAAATCATGTTTAAAACTTTGTATGCTCTCCATTACTTGTGTCCATTGATGTATATAAATTTTTTGTTCATTTGGTCTTCTTGATCTCATTTAACATATAATAGTAAAATAAAAATTAAGTTATTTGAGCCTTAGAGGAACGCATTGCTAGTTTTCGAATGATTGCCTATGGGCTAATATGCAAGCATATGTTACGAAGGTTTGACTAGTAGCAGTCTGTCGGACGTCAATTCGAGTGATATTATTCCCCCATTTCTCTATTGTTAATATCGGTAAGAGCGTTTTAGTGCATTACAAATTTTTATTTAAGACTTGTATTATTTTAGGATGCCATGTGAATCGCTAGAAACATATTAAGTGTATGGCCAAGTAAATCGATTTCGATTCTTAAAAAAATCATATCACTTCTACTTCTAATAGAACACAAACATCTCCTCTTCTATACATAAATTATAGATTCGTTATGCGTTTTTATACATGAATTCTATATATATTATGTATTCGCCATTTATTTTTAATAGTTTCAGTGGCTAACTATTAAAAATGAGCATGTGCATCTTCGTGATTTTGTAACTTCATTCGGATAAAAAACTATAATCTGCTTAAATTTTGCCAATAGATAATCCAATTATCAATTAGGTTGAGACTTCTGATGGTCGTTATTTTTCTAAAGGCACATTTGTCAATTGTTTTATGTGATATTGAACGAACCTTTCGTTTATTTGTAGGAGTGTTAAATTTCATTGTCCTTAATTACTCCTTAGAATAAAAGAGCGAGCATATATGAAATCATGTTTATGGCGTCATTTTGGTCCCCGTACTTTGTGCCATGTCCCACTAATCACTACGGTGGTAAGTGGTAAGGAATAAACATATACCTTGCTAGAGCCGTCAATATGGGTTGGCCCGTTGGGCCAGTTCAGTCCAGCCTGTGATTTAGTAAGATTGAGCTCGAGTTTTTGGAGCTCATTTAAAAATGAGGTTTTTAAGCCCGTGGCTCGTGAGGCTTGACTGAGACTGGGTTGGGCCGGCCCATGGGCCTAATAAATTTTTTTATTTAAAATATATGAAATATAGAACGTATACTGCCTCTAGCGATGGAAAGTCATAATTGGATCTTTACTTAGAGGAACCAAAGCTTGATCTTGAGAAGTTCCAAGAGATGAATGTTGTCATGTATTGGAAGAACCATTCTAGAAATATCACGATCTTTTAGTGATGGCGCGTGAAGTACTTAATATTCCTATTACCACTATAGCATCAGAATTAGCATTTAGCATTGGTAGGCGTATTTTTGACAAAGTACAGAAGTTGCATCTATCGTGAAAATATCCAAACACTTGTTACTACTCGAAATTGGTTGCACGGCTTTTCCCAAACTTAAACTGGTAATATTCTTTTTACGTGAATTTGAATATTATTAGCTTTTAAAATTTAATTATTCTTAATATTTAATTAATTAATATTGCATATGTTGTAGATGTAGAAGAAAGTGAAGATGTTAAGACAACCTTGTTACAAGCGGATTCAAATGTATTTGATGAAAATGACGTGTTGTATATCCCAGCGTCATGGACGTTCTCTTGAATAGATTGTTTTGAGTTTTGACTTTTAGTGAATGAAGTATAGTCTTGTCTTTTACTTTTTTAGTGCTTATTGTGATATATTGGAACAGTATAAAAAATTATTAAGTTTTACAAAAAGTTTTCTATAAAATATTTTTTAATGTTTAAATATTTATCTTTTTTTAGGTTATAACTTAAAGAAAAAATATAAAATTATATTTTAAAAAATTATGGGCCAGCCCGTGGGGGCTCGCGGCCCACATAGGCTGGGGTGGGTTGGCCATTATAAGGCCCATTAAAATAGTGGGCTAGCCCAACCCAGTTCAGCCCGTCAATTACTAAAGTCCACGTGGGCTGGGCTGGGCTGGGCTAATCGGGCCCGACCCATATTGACAGCTCTATATCTTGCATGTTTGATCAAGCTTCTAAAATCAATTTATTTTGAAACATATTTATCAAAAAGTACTTTTGGTGAGAAACTATTTGTGTTAGGATACTTACTTTGAAAAATATTTTTTAGCAGTAATTAGTATTTGATCAAGCTTTTAAAAATTACTATAAAGTATTTTTTAAAAGTGACTTTGAAGAAAGTATTTTTGGGGAGATATTATTTTTTTTGCTTCTTAAAAATTGTTCTGCTTCTACTCAAAAATATTTTTTCCTTTTAAAAATTTGACCTAAAAGAAGCTTGGCTAAACATGTTAAAAGCACATTTGATCAACCTTCGGGGGCCGAAAGATTAACATATATTGTTTACCGTAAAACTGTACAATTGAATTTGTAATGTGGTTCATAGACACGTGAATCTATTTGATCCCAAAATAATAAATAAATTAAATACAATGCAAGACTTAGCGTTGAAATCGAGATAAGATAGCAAATAGCTTGATTCCGGAAAAGCTTCCGAAGGCAGTAACAAGAATATCAATAAACAAGAAATAAAGTATTATTGAGCTTAGAATAATGTGTAGCATAAGTTTGACAGAAAATTCCTCTCCTCCAATGGTTGTTGAAGCTACTATTTGTAGTTGCATCTAGGGAACAATATCCTAGAATCAAGCCCCTCTTAAATGAGAATTATGGCGGCCCTTAATGAATGTGTAACGACAGGCTATGAATACCAAAACTTCCTATAATGGATTGTGTATTATATATTGAAGAATATTCTTCGTTGAATGTCATTGCGTGACAAACATTCATTTGACTTCATTAGCAATATTCCCTTTGGGGTCTACCCAGTGCCAACCGAAGCTGTTGTCCCCGATCTTGGTTTCCATTTGCCTCGCTGATGGGCTGTATTCTGTTTTGATGATCTAACAAACTTTTATATGAAGAACCAGATGAAGGACCTGATTTGTTGCCAGCACAATTAGTCAGCTTTAACTCAAGGAATTCTAGACAGTGCACTGTTGAACTTATAAGGAACAGCTGAGGGACCTGATCCCTTGACAGACTCCCAGACGATAGTACATGTCAACTCTACAGCTGTAAAAAGTTGTGGCAGAAAAGTCATTGCCTGCAACTGTACACGCTACAGTGCAGTAACAGTGCAGCAGTCACTTCCCATTGGTTGTGAAATGTACTCTCAAGATATGGGACATCCTCCTTGGAATGTTCCAAGGCCATTAATATCTTGTTTGAAGACAAACAAGAACATTCACTTGAGCATTTACAAAATACATTCTCTCAAGCATTGAAGAAGGGCTCTAGCATTGAATACTCAAATGTGTCAAGAGCAAGAAGAAAACTCCACTAAGACGGACCTGTTTCACCTTGTGTCGTTAGTGTCCTTAGTTGAGTTGTAATCTTGCATTTTATTTTTCATTGTATCCTATTTTCTTTTGCATAAGCATCGTGTTAGGAATCTCTCAACATAAACCTCTTGTGTTTCTGTAGTGACTAGTGTAGTCACAAGTGAAAAGTCTTTGTAACTAGAGAGTGACAAAGTGGCTTGTAATAGTGATTACAAGTTGGTGTGTTGAAGTCTTTGTAAGAAGTACATTACAAAGTGTCTTGTAATAGTGATTACAAGTTAGTGTGTTGAAGTCTTTGTAAGAAGTACATTACAAAGTGGCTTGTAATAGTTTAGATTACAAGTTAGTGAAGTTGAAATCCTACAAGTGTAGGTCATGGTTTTTGTCCCATTGAGTGAGATTTTTCCACGTAAAAATCCCTTGTCTCTTTTACTTGTTTTCTTAGTGTACTCCTCTGTGGGAACTAGTAGAGGACCAGGTATCTCTACATTTTGGTGGACTCATAAAAACTATTAATTGGTATCAGAGCAGGCACTTTCTAAACGGTTAACACCTAGAAAGAATTTGTAATGGATGCTCCACCAAACTTTGAAGAAGGACAATCAACATATCGACCTCCTAGATTCAACAATCAGTACTATGGGTGGTGGAAAACCCGTATGGATGACTTCATAATGGCTGAAGACTCTGAGTTATGGGACATTATCTATGATGGTCCTCATGTTCCTATGCATAAGGTTGGAGAGGCAGGTCTGCTGGTGCCAAGGACCAGGAAGGATTTCAACGATGCTGACAGGAAAGCAGTGGAAAAGAAATTTCGTGCAAAGAAAATTCTGGTATGCGGTATGGGACCTGACGAGTACAACAGGATCTCAGCATGCCAATCAGCCAAAGAAATTTGGGAAGCCCTACAAACAGCGCATGAATGTACGACGCAAGTGAAGCAGTCCAAGATTGACATGCTCACTATTGAGTATGAACTGTTTAGGATAAGGGATGATGAATCAATACAGGATATGCATACTAGATTTAGTTCCATCATTAATGAGCTTCACTCATTAGGAGAAGTCATTCCTAGAAACAAGCTAGTGCGAAAGATTCTGAGTGTTCTGCCTAGCTCCTGGGAAAACAAGTAAATGCTATCACTGAAGCAAAAGACTTGCAAACTCTAACAATGGATGAGTTGATTGAAAATCTGAAAACATATGAGATGAAAAGGAAGAAGGATAGTGAAAGGAGAGAACCTAAGAAGGAGAAGAACCAGGTTCTTCAAGCTGAAAAGCATGAGTCAAGCGAAGAGGACAATGACATGGCTTATCTCACCAAGAGATTTCTGAAGATGGTTCGAAGGAACGGGGGAATACCAAGAAGAGGCAGCTCAAGCAGGGCTAGAAACTATGACCTGTATCATAAGTGTGTTAAGCCCGGACACTTCATAAAAGATTGCCCGCTCCTAAAGAATGAGCCCTACAAGCACAACACTGACAAAGTTGCGAAGAGGAACCAGGTTCCTGACAAAAGATTCATCAGAAAAATGCAACTGACAACGTTGTGTAACAGGCTCTTGCTGCTTGGGGAGATTCATCAAGCGAATCAGAAAAGGAACTTGAAGAAGAAAATAGCTCCATTATGGAAGTAGAAAACAAGGCTAAGGAGTATGACTCATTGTTTGCTCTCATGGTTCAGTCTGATGACGAAGAAGAAGATGACAAACATGAGGTAAATTTCAGGGATGTTCAGAGAAATCTGAAGTCCTATTCCCTTAAAAAATTAATGTCATTGTCAAATGTTCTCATTGATACTTATTACAACTTAGTTGAAGATAAGGACACGTTGACCATAAAACTAGGAGAAGTTGAACAAACTAGAGATGATCTAGTGGTGAGTGTGGTAGATTTGAAACAAACCATAGGTGATCTTGAAAGAGAGAAAGAATCTCTAATGTGTAAAATCAACAGTGTTGAAAAAGAGAGAGATGACCTAATGGTGGTGGTTGTGGACCTTAAAGAGACCATAAAAAACCTTGAGAAACAAAATGAAGTGGTAGAAGAAAAAACAAGAAAGGTAGAAAATGAGAGAGATGATCTAAACGTAGTAGTAGTAGACTTGAAAGAAACAGTTGAAAATCTGAGAAATCAAAATAATAGTCTGAGTGAGAGGATTAATGCAGTTGAGCAGGAATGAGATGATCTTCTGGTTGTGATCACAGACCTAGAGGAAACTATAAAGGGACTCCAACTAGAACCTGGAACCGCAGGAGTGGACAACGGAAAAGAAGTAGCTAGTGAAAAACACATCAAGCTTGAAAAGGAACTGAATGATACCAAACAAGTTTATGTTGTGAGCTTGAGAAAAATAGGCAGTTGCAAACTGAGATGGGTAAATTAAAGTCTGATCTCAAAAAGTCACTAAACTAGACCTGGTCCACAGGTGCTGTCACTGCCATGTACTTCAATAACAGTGGAAACAGGCAGGGGATCGGGTTCCAAAAGGAGAAAACTCCTTACAACCCTCACAGCAAGTATGTCACGGTCCCAAACAATTGGCGTTATACCCATTATGGAAACAACGGGCACTTCAAGGAAAGTTTCCCAGCCAGGGATCAGTCAGTTCAGAAAAACAAAATGTTTACTCGCAAGACGAACATCAAGCAGGGACTAGGTCCCAACTAGAAATAACATTTTCTGCCTGCATGGACTAGAAGAGCACTTATTCATCCCTTTCCTAACTACAAGGGATCCAAAAATTTTTGGGTTCCTAAGTCTAACCCTTGATTTAATTGTGCAGGGATCACCGAGAGGAACTGGACTACGATAGATTATGGACAATGGATGCTCAAAGCATATGACTGGAAACACTATGGAATTTCTCTCATTGAAAGCCCTGCAGGGAGGAGATGTATCATTTGGCAACGGATAGAAGGGATACATCCTCGCTGTTGGAAGAGTTGGAAAGTCTCTAGAGCACCCAATTGAAAATGTGTAATACATGGATGGTGATGATAAAGAACCCAATGTGTAGAAGAGAGTGTTCATGTGCTCTTCAACGAGACTCCCTCCTCAAATAAGGATAAAAATGGTGATGATCAAGACTATGAACCACTCCTGGTTCCTGGAGAGATATCTGATGTCTCTAATGGCAAAGCGGACATGATGAGTCAAACCAAGGAGGTGAGTGAGGCAATGCAGCCTCCTCCTCTGATTCACAGGAGGAACCTGGTATCCCTATCGCTCCTACAGAAGCTGAAGAAAGAGTTGGAGATGCTGTGGAAGGTACTCCACAGGTAGCAGAACAAGATGTGTAGGGAAACTTCTCTGATCCACCAAGTTCCTCCACACATCAAACTCAGGTCCAAAATTGGAAACATAAAAGCTCTCATCCTCTTAATAACATAATCACTCCTCTTGATTCCGAAATCCAAACTAGATCCAAAACCAGAAACTCCCTAGCCTTTTCAGCCTTTCTATCCCAAATAGAACCAAAAAAAAAATATCAAGGAAGCTTTGAAGGATGCCGATTGGATCATTACTATGCAGGAGGAGCTCCATCAGTTTGAAAGAAACAAAGTCTAACACTCGGTACCTCGACCATCAGATAGAACCATCATAGGAACCAGGTGGGTATTCAGGAACAAGATGGATGAGAACGGGAAAACAACTAGGAACAAAGCAAGGCTTGTTGTTCAGGGTTACAACCAAGAGGAAAGGATTGATTATGATGAAACATTTGCCCCTTGTTGCTCGCATGGAAGTCATTCGGATTCTCATTGCTTTTGCATCTCATATGGAATTCACCTTATTCCAAATAGATGTGAAAAGTGCATTCTTGAATGGATATCTCAAGGAAGAAGTGTATGTCAATAAACCTCCTGGGTTTGAAAGTCATGCTCACCCAGAGTATGTCTTCAAACTGGAAAAAGCCTTGTATGGGTTGAAGCAAGCTCCCAGAGCTTGGTATGAGAGGCTTTCCAAGTTTCTAATGGATAATGGATTCAGTCGAGTAAAAATTGACAACACCACATTTCTAAATAAACGGGGAAGGAACCTTCTAATTGTCTAGGTGTATGTGGATGACATTATCTTTGGGGCTACAACAGACTCACTGTATAAGGAATTTGTCATGCTTATGGGCAGTGAGTTTGAGATGAGTATGATGGGGGAACTGAACTTCTTCCTGGGTCTTCAAGTGAAACAATCCACAAAGTGAACTTGTATTAGTCAGCAGAAGTACATCAAGGAGCTGCTCAAGAGGTTTGACATGGAAGATTCAAAGGTGATTGATACACCCATTGCAATGGCTACCAAACTTGACATGGATGAATCTGGACCTCCTGTAAATCAAACAATGTACAGGGGAATCATTGGATCTCTACTCTACCTGACTGCAAGCAGGCCAGACATTGTGTTCAGTATGGGATTATGTGCAAGATTTCAATCAAATCCCAAGGAGTCCCATTTAAAGGCTGCAAAAAGGATCCTACGCTATCTCAAGGGCACGCATGACTTGGTCCTGTATTATCCCTCAGGTGATAATTTCAATCTTGTTGGTTATGCTGACACCGACTATGCAGGTTATCTGGTGAACAGGAAGAGCACTTCATGGATGGCTCATTTTCTTGGATCCTGTCTAATCTCTTGGGGAACAAGGAAGAAAAACTCAGTGGCCTTGTCCACAGCTGAAACAGAATATGTTGCAGCTGCATCTTGCTGTGCTCATCTACTGTGGATCAAACAATAACTGGAAGACTTTGGAGTGTATATTGACAACATACCACTTCTATGTGACAATACAAGTGCTCTCAACATGGCAAAGAACCCGGTGCAACACAAGGGAATTAAGCATATTGATGTTAGACATCACTTCCTCAGAGACAATGTTGAAAAAGGCAAATCTACATGAAGTTTTGTTGCACTGAAGATGAGATTGCAGATATCTTTACCAAGGCACTAGGCAGGGAACATTTTGAGAAAAATAGAATGGCACTGGGGCTGCTGAGACCTAATTAGGGACCCGGTTCCCCTCCTTGGCTATGAAAGTCACGTTCAGGTACAGATAGCTAAAGTGTTTTCTGACAAAGTCTAACTCACATCAATACCGTTGCAGGTAGACACACATGATGACTACAAACTTTAAAGGTATGGAATTCTAGAACAAAAGGAGACTGAGCAACCTTTTCAGAAAAACAGGTAAGGGACTTAGTCCCTGTACCCCAAGTTAGTCGTTATGTGTATTCTCTACCATTTTCAAAAAAGCAACAAAATTAATTACTGCTGCCACATCGTCCGTCTTTTCAATAAACACGTCTATCACTCCATCTTTTAAACTCCCTCTGCATGTTCCCTTTTCCAAAACTCCTACCGCCTTTTGAACTTGTTCCTCTTCTCCCTCATTACTCCACTCTCCTATAAAACTCCTTCATCCCTAACCGCTCCTCACACATCTTCTCTCACTCTCTCCTTCTCCTGCAAAAGTACTTCTCTATCTCTGAAGCTTTTCTACAATCGTCAAAAATGGCCGCTACAAATGAACCTTCTCTCCTCCCTACCTCTGATTCCAACACTGTCTCAGCAGAGGATAAAACCTCCTCTCTCCCAGAGGTCACCATATCCACTCGTTTCTCCTCCTAACTCCCAGCAGAATCAGAAAAACCCAAAGAACCTCCAGTCATAGAAGCACCCCTTGCTCCTTCCTCTTCATCTGAACCCCCAAAGGAACCTCTAATCTCTAAAGCAACCACTGCTCATCCTTCCTCATTTGAACCACAAAAGGAACCTCTAGCTGCTGATGCTTCTCAAGTCTCTAAAGCCTCAGAGGAAGTCCTTGACTAGTACATTAACTCCTCCTTTCTCAATTCCTCGACTCCTATGGAGTCTCCTAGAAAAAGAGGCGGCCGAAAACATCATGGCCATCGCCTCTGAGAATCTTCCTTCTGAAGGGGATTCTTCTCTTCCTAAAACTGAGGGAGCCGCTTCTTCCTTCCTAGAGGATGAGGGGACCATGGTCTTATTTGAGTATCCTGTCCATGAATCTGTGCATGACAAACCTAGTAAGGAACCCGGTTCTCCTCTTCCAAGACCCCCCAAGAGCAAATCTTCTACACTCCTCCTCTAGAATCCATCCCTCCGTTCTCTGAGCCCATAAATGAAGATAATAAGGATGACATGGTGTTGAGTGCCTGTTTTAAAATCCATCAGACGTTGAGTACTCCAGAAGTTTCTGTGAAGAGGCCATCTACTAGGTTGCAGAAGAAGAAAGCCTCTCGGCTCTTGAGAAAAGTAAGAAGAGCAGTAAGCAGAAGAAGAAGAGATTGATGAAAGAAGAGAGAGTAGTGGTAGATGAAGTTATCCCTATAGTTGAAGTAGAAGAGGAAACTGCCGAGGAACCCAGTTCCTTGGTAGGGAGAAAGAAGTCTGTGTCTGCTGAAGGGCATGAAAAACCATCTCCGTCACCCCCAACAAATTGGTGGCAAGTCAAAAAAAAAAAGTTGGTGAAGCTAGTGTTAAGAAACATGTGATTGAAGCAAGTACCAAAGGGAAGTATGTACAAGTGATCGGTAAATGCAAAAGGGAAGTGGAAACCGTGGGGGAACCTGGTTCTAAGAGAGCTGTATCAAGAAGCAAAGGAAAATGTTCTGAATCAGCAAGTGTTGTGGGGTCGCATGTTTGACCCCGAGATTTTTGGAAGGGCTGGAATGAGCCAGCTGATGGCTATGGTTGAGTTTCAAAAATGGGAGAACCTATTCACTGTGAGTGTACCCCAAGTATTTGAGGATGCTGTGTGCGAGTTTTATTGCAGTTTTTGGACCCTTACTGAGGGTCATGTGTGTGCTGTGGTGGAAGGTGTTGATTTTGTGTTTGATGATGAGGCTCTGGGAACAGTTCTCAATGTTCCATCTAGGGGGCTGTATTCAGTGGATCATTCAAAGTATGCTTGTGAGGGAAACTTTAGTATAGCTATCGTAAGACGGGGACGGTCTAGCAGGGGGAACAGGTTCATAAGAAGGCCATGCTACCTATTTACCACCTTCTTTTTGAACTGGTGAATAAGGTCCTTCTTTCCCGTGTTGAGAGGGGTTCCATTGCTTCCGAGGCTGATCTGATCTTGATGGAAACCCTTGATCAGTTCAAGCTAATCAACCTACCTGCTCTCATGATTCAACACATGAAGAAAGTTGTAAATGTCAAGGATGGAAATCACGGGCTCCCCTATGGTTTTCTACTTACTCGGGTCTTTAAGTTTTACAAAGTGCCAGTTAAGAATCCCCGAGTAGGGACCCGCAAGCAAACCTTTTCCAAAACAACCCTTGAGGAATGTGAGTGTTTTGAGAAGGCTGGGGGCAGCACTTCAACCATCTCTCAACTGATCAATGCGCTGAATGCTGCCAACGATGTGATCAAGAGGCTGAAGGTTCAAGTTGCCATTCTGGAAGCTCAATCAAGTCAAGCTGATGGTGGACCTGATTCTAATATCTCCTCACATGAAGAAGTTGCCCGCTTGACTAAGGAGAACTTTGAGCTGCGGCAACAAGTTGAGAACCTAAAGGAGAAACTACTCGAGGAACAGTCCTCTTCCAATGCTCGCATGGACCTAGTTCTCCGGACTCTCACTGCCTCCTTCTCCAAGCCTTCCTCCTCTAGTGGCCCCTGGGCCTTGTCTACCTTATCTCTCTGTGATGATGATGTGGCTAAAAATTTTTGTTTTTGGTTTTTTTAGATTGGAATGTGGACAACACATGACTGCTCCCGCCTGAAAAAATCCAAATGAAGTCTTTGCTATCCCAAGAAAATACCTCTCTATGTTTTAAATCCTTTTAATGAATGAATTCAGTCTTCTTATGCTCTCTTTATTGCCTTTCTGCCTTTTTATTCTATTCTTTATCATGTTGTGTGCACATAATGTTAGACTTCTTTATGCTTTCTAACTGTTTGTGCTTTTTTATGATGCCAAAAGGGGGAAGTTAACGGGATAATTGAGTGAACTGATGGCAAGTATTAAGGGGGAAGCACATAGACAGGGGGAACTCTTTAGGCATCTGGTATCTCATCTACTATGTCACTATATATAACTGCTTACTAATCATAAAAGTTTTTCATCATCAAAAAGGGGGAAATTGATGGGCTGTATTCTATTTTGATAATCTAACAAACTTTTATATGAAGAACCAGATGAAGGACCTGATCTGTGGCCAGCACAATTAGTCAGCTTTAACTCAAGGAATTCTGGACAGTGCACTGTTGAACTTATAAGGAACAGCTAAGGGACCTGATCCCTTGACAGACTCTCAGACGATAGTACATGTCAACTCTATTGCTGTAAAAAGCTGTGGCAGAAAAGTGACTGCCTGCAACTGTACATGCTACAGTGCAGTAATAGTGCAGCAGTCACTTCCCATTGGTTGTGAATTATACTCTCTAGATATGAGACATCCTCCTTGGAATGTGTCAAGGCCTTTAATATCTTGTTTGAAGACAAACAAAAACATTCACTTGAGCATTTACAAAAGACATTCTCTCAAGCATTGAAGAAGGGCTCTAGCATTGAAGACTCAAGTGTGTCAAGAGCAAGAAGACAACTCCACTAAGACGGACCTGTTTCACCTTGTGTCGTTAGTGTCCTTAGTTGAGTTTTAATTTTGCATTTTGTTTTTAATTTTATCCTACTTCCGTTAGTAGAAGCATCGTGTTAGGAATCTCTCAACATAAACCTCTTGTGTTTCTGTAGTGACTAGTTTAGTCACAAGTGAAAAGTCTTTGTAACTAGAGAGTGACAAAGTGGCTTGTAATAGTGATTAAAAGTTAGTGTGTTGAAGTCTTTGTAAGAAGTACATTACAAAGTGGCTTGTAATAGTTTAGATTACAAGTTAGTAAAGTTGAAATCCTACAAGTGTAGGTCGTGGTCTTTGTCCCTTTGAGTGGGATTTTTCACGTAAAAATCCCTTGTCTCTTTTACTTGCTTTCTTAGTGTACTCCTATGTGGGAACTAGTAGAGGAACAGGTATCTCTACAGTTTGGTGGACTTATAGAAACTATCACTCGCTTTCCGTCTGTCTCTGGTTCCACGTGTCACTCTATTATTCAAGTAATTAATTCGAACATATTTTACCCTATACATATATAGCACTCTACTTTGTGGAATTATTTAGTTTTAGTAATATATTATATCTTCATCAATTACTTGAAAAATTTAAAGTAGAACTTAACATTTTTTAAAATAAATGTATAGTCAAAAAGTTATATGTAAAAAAGATTGAGATAATAGCCATTTGTTATTCCCTCAGGATTCTCACTTTTTCCGCAACGTCCTTGTCTTCAACATCATCATGAGTTGCCTCCTGAACATGTCGTGGATATTTCTCATCTGGACCGGCATGGCTACATCCTTCTCGTTACAGGTATTACTAATCGACTCTTCGTGGTGAGGCGGATTTCCTTGGACCTCAATGTTGTGTGCGATGTTGACATCGTTATCTGTCATTTTTAATGATTTTTCGCTAAGAAACAATGAATTAAACAGATTAGTAATAGATGCAAGGATCAACTCAGTTACGCAACTGTCTACGATACACTGTGGGTGCCAAACTGTTTATCCGTAAAACGGTACAGTTGAATTTGTAACATGGATTATGGACAAGAAAACCGATTCGATCCCAAAATGATAAATAAATTAAATAAAATACAAGACTTAGCGTTGAAATCATGATGAGACAGCAAATAGCTTGGTTCCTGGAGAAAAGCTTCCGAAGGCAGCAACAAGAATATCAATAGACAAGAAATAAAGTAATATTGAGCTTAAAATAATGTGTAGCATAAGTTTGTCAGAAAATTCCTCTCCTCCAATGGTTGTTAAAGCCACTATTTATAGCTGCATCTAGGGAATAATGTGCTAGGATCAAGCCCTTCTTAAATGACAATTATGGGGCCATTGATGAATGTGTAACGATAGGCTATGAATGCCCAAATTTCCTATAATAGATTGTGTATTTAATGCTGAAGAATATTCTTCATTGAATATCATCGGGTGGCAAACATTCGTTTAACTTCATTAGTAATATTCCCTTCGGATCTACCGGTGCCAACCGAAGCTATTTTCCCTTATCTTGGTTTTCACTTGCCTCGCTTTCCGTATATCTCTGATTTCACGTGTCACTCTATTATTCGAGTATCTAATACGAACCGATTTTACTCTATACATATATAACACTCTACTTTGAGAAATTATTTAGTTGTAGTAATATATTATCTCTTCATCATTACTTGAAAAATTAAAAGTAGAACTAAATATTTTTTTAAAATAAATGCATAGTCAAAAAGTTAAACGTAAAAAAGGATGAAAATAAATTAATTTTTCTATCTAAACGTAAATTTATCAACCTTTTACAAAAAGAGGGAACATAATTTCACACAATATCCTCATTGCTACTCGTCAATTTAGGTAATGGGCTAACTAGATTTATCCTGAGATAGGAGAAATGAACGAGATTTATCAAGAAACATATGGACATCTGCATGTCTTCCTTGGGTTAGAGAAATACCGAAGCGGAAAGAAATATCGGGAATTGTCACGACTCATTTTAACCATCCGAAAGACATCGTGACGACACCTAATCGCTACGACTAAGTAAACTTATTAATATTAAAATAACCGAAAATAAAAAATAAAAAGGAAGCAACTAAGCATCAAAATGACTATATAAAGGTAAAATGCCGCTTGGCATATACAAGTAAAATCAATTTGCCAATTTATACACAACACTTCCCAAAATTTGAAACCATGAGTCACAAGCTCTACGAAATCTATCTACAGTATGCTATACAAGGAGTCTAAGAAATACATGAGGGAAACAAAATAAAAGATAGAGGGGGGACTCCAAGGATCTGTGGACGCGTGCAGATATACCTTGAAGTCTCCAGTTGCTACTGCTGCAGGACTAATACTGAGGCGGATGAGAGGTACCTGAATCTGCACACGAAAACAGGTGTATGAAGGGCGTGGGTATACCACAATGGTACCCAGTAAGTGCCAAGCCTAACTTCGGTCGAGTAGTGAAGAGTTCAGATCGGGACCTACTAGAATATATATATATATATA
>ML392977.1:0-40679 GCA_005239525.1 Nicotiana knightiana
TGTGTGTGTGTGTGTGTGTGTGTGTGTGTGTGTGTGTGTGTGTGTGTGTGTTTGTGTCTATAGTATCAAATAATGAATAGCTCCAATGAGAGGTTGGGTTTCTCAAAATTTGCATGTAGTTATGATCCATGGTTCATAGTTCCGTGCATTTTGCCTAGAACTCATGAACGAAAGGTCAAAAGAGCACGCAGTGGTTTGCATGAGCTTCCAGGCTTCGTGTGTCGGTCTCACCTCCCAAGGTTGGGGTATGACACCCCGCATCCTCAATACCCCATCATCTCCAATAGTAACCACTTTAGTAACACTGTGTTGCACCGTGTCCTTCACGACAATCAAGTGGGTATCATCATACTGACTTGTCGTGATGCGCTCAAACAAAGAAGATTGTGATACGATACAAGCAAGAACTCTGCTGGTCTCCGATATATCTAACCTCACAATCGATTGGCCAAAGCCTGAACATCCAATGCTAATGGTCTCTCCCTACCTGGAATGTACACAAGACTCCCCATGCTCTAAGCCTTCCTACTCAAAGCATCAACCACCACATTGGCCTTCCCCGGGTAATAAAGAATGGTAATATCACAGTCCTTTAGTATCTCTAACCACCTCTGTTGCCTCAGGTTCAGATCCTTTTGTTGAAAAAATGTTTTAGACTTTTGTGATCTTTGAACACCTCACAAGACATGCCGTTGAGATAGTGCCTCCAAATCTTCAATGCATGAACAAAGGTTGTCAACTCAAAATCATGTACAGGGTAGTTCTTCTCATGGGGATTCAACTGACGTGAAGCATAAGCAATAACTCTCCCTCCTTCATAAACACACAACCAACGCATATCCGTGAAGCATCATAATAGACGGTGTAAGAACCCGATCCCGAATGCAAAACTAGAACCGGAGTTGTAGTCAAGGCAGTCTTGAGATTCTGAAAGCTCATCTCACACTCATCAGATGACCTGAATGGGGCACCCTTTTGGGTCAATCTGGTCAAAGGTGTAGTAAAGGACGGGAAACCCTCCACAAAATGACGACAATACCCGGTCAAACCTGGGAAGCTCTGGATCTCATTAGACAAAGACTATCTGGGCCAAATCTAAACTACCTCAATCTTCTTCTGATCTACGTTTATCCCCTCACTGGACACGACATGCCCCAAAAACGCCACTGATTCAATCCAAAACTTACATTTGTGATTCCCCCTCAAGGTTTGGAGCATGATCCTCATATGTTGCTCGTGATCCTCCTAGATGCGTGAATACACCAATATATCATCAATTAATACAAAGACAAAGAATCAAGATACGACTGAAACACATTGTTGATCAATTGCATAATGGATGTTGAGGCATTGATCGGCACGAATGACATCATCAGAAACTCATAATGACCATATCTGGTCCTGAAAGCCTCTAGGGAGTATCTGAATCCCAGATACCCCGACCACAAATCAATCTTTGAAAACACTCTGTCACTCTGAAGCTGATCAAATAAGTCATCAATGCGCATCAATGGGTACTTGTTCTTAATAGTAACCTTGTTTAACTGCTTGAAGTCAATACACGTCCTTAGAATACCATCCTTTTTCTTCACAGATAGAACCGGTGCACCCTGAGGTTACACACTAGGCCTGATGAAGCTCTTATCAGGTAGCTCCTGCAACTGTTCTTTCAACTCCTTCAACTTTATAAGTGCCATGCGATATGGTGAAATAAAAATGGGATGAGTGCCCGGCACAAGATCAATACCAAAGTCAATGTCCCTGTCCGGTGGCATTCCTAGCAGGTATGCTGGAAACACATCAGGGAACTCTCTCACTACCGGAGCTGACTCGATAGTAGGGGTATCAGTAACAATATCTCTCACAATGGTTAAGTACGCCAAATATCCCTTCTCAACCCTCCGTTGAGCCTTCAAATGTGAAATCACTCTACTAGGAAAATAATCCAAGGAGCCTCTCCACTCAAACCTCGGCACCCCCGACATCGCCAACGTCACGGTCTTATAGTGAAAATTAAGAATAGTGTGACATGGCAACAACCAATACATGCCTAATATCACGTCCAAATCAACAATGCTAAGTAGTAAAAGATCAACTCTTGTTTCATAACCCCAATAGTCACCGCACGTGACCGATATACACGGTCCATAATGATAGAATCACCTACTGGCATAGATACATTAACATGCATAGCTAAAGAATCACAAGGCATATCCAAATAACGAGTGAAGTACGATGACACATAAGAATAAGTGGAACCAGGTTAAATTAATACTAAAGCATCCTTATGGAGCACTGAAAAAATACTCGTGGTCACAACATCAGAAGCAACTACCTCTTGACTGGAATGAAAAGCATAGAATCTAGGCGGACCACCATCTTTTAGATCTCCCCCTCAAGGGCGTGAGTTGGGAGTCATATCCTGACCTCTCTGTTGTATGGACCTCCAAATAAAATGGGGGAAAACCTCCTCACATTCCCAACTCCTAATACTCATAGCACCCTCGGCCTAGGGATGACTGTTGGGCCTGAATTGGACCCCGAGAACTAGAATAACCACTAAAAAAACTTGGTATTGACAAACCTTGAACTGATGGAGCACGATACAAACTCTAAGATGGGAGTGCATTGAAAAATGACTGAACCGAACGAATGTTGTAAGAACTGTGGTTAGCTGAGGCACCACGATGAACCTGGTGAGCCATCTACGCGAGCATGAAAGAAAGACCTCTGTTGTGATGTGACTGACCTCCATCTCTACACTGTGCCTATCAGCTGAAAAGTAGTAAATGCAACTCCACTAGTGTCCAAAATACCCGTCGTGCGAAGAACGCCAATCTAGAAAATCCTGAGCATCCTCTAACTCTACTCCGTTGAACTCTTGCAGTTTAAGCCTACCAAACTAATCCAACCTCTTCTGCTCATCATCAGTCATAGGTGGGCCAAACTCACCCTGAGCAGTAGCAATCGACTGACTAGTAACCACCCCAGCGTCTGATGACCCTAAGCTAGCTACTTTGGAATATGGGCGACTGGAGTCCGGGTACGTCCCCTAGCCTGTAAGGTATCTGGAAGGTTTATATGATAATTTTTTACTTTTACGTATGTTTGGATTTGGTTTGGGAGGTTCCTAGAAGAATTTGACACTATTTGTTGAAAGCTGGAAATTTAAAAAATTTAAGAGTTCATAAGTTTGACCAAGAGTTGACTTTGATTTTATTGGACTCTAATTGGTATTCCGAGACTTTGGATAGGTCTATAGAGTTGAATTGAACTTGTGTACAAAGTTTGGAAGTAATCTGAAGTGTTTAAGTGTGATTCGAATACTCTTTTGAAAGAATGAAGATTTAACAATTTAAGAGAAATTCTATCAAGTTTGAGGCTTTGGATAAGTTTGGTAATGTTTTTGTACTTTTTGGTATGATTAGATGGGGTCTCGACGGGCTCGGGTGTGCTTTGGATCATTGGTCGAGAAACTAGTTAAGGATTTGGACTTTCTCCATGGTCAATATTGGGTGTAGAAGATCGGTTTTCAATGTTTTGAGTGTGCGAGCAGGTTCGTGGCGTCTTTTATGATTGATATGCATATGTAGTTTGTATCTGAGAGGTTCCGAATGAGTTTTGGGTGCTAAAACAAAAATCTTTTTATTGTTGGTTTTTTTTTCTGGTGTAAAAAAATACGAAAATGGCCTTTATGCCCCTAAAATTTTCAGATTTCCTTTAAACATTAAAACATCATACCTCCCTCATTTTAAGTCCAAATTGGGTTAGTCAAAAGGCTATCTTGGATGTAATCTCGCAATGGTTATGTTGAACTTATCAAATGTGAGTTTTGGGGTCATCTAGGATCTGATTCGAGCTGGAACAGCTGCTGTATTGTTTTTTTACCTATTACGGAATTTAGTCACTTTTTCTCACAAGGTTTTGGAACTCAGATTTGGGGGATTTAGGAGGGGTTCACAACTTTTATTGGGATAAGTCTTTTGACTTGGATTTATTTATATTTCATGATTCTAACCTTGAATTTAGCGATTGTTTAATGAATCAAATTGAAAAAAATGGGAATTTTAGTAAAATCTTTTCTAAAACATGGATTGATGATTTGAGAGTCGATTGAGGTTGGATCTGGATGAAACACATATGTTTGGACTCGAATTGGAATGAGTGTTCGGAATTTGTGAGTTTTGTCGGGTTCTGGTGTGCGAGCTTAGGGTTGAGTTTTTTTTATTTTAGTTAAAGATCGAATCTTTATTATTTGAAATCATTTTCTTTGACTTTAATTTCTGATATTAAGTTATTTTGGCTGGATTTTAGCTGTCCAGAGGTTGATTTGCGTGGGAAGGGCTTATTAGAGTGTTGATTTAGCTTATTTGAGGTAAGTATCTTGCATAACCTTGCGTGGGAGGATACCCCTTAGGTGCTAGTCCTGCTATGTTGATCTCTATGATGTGAAAGTGATGTGTACATGAGGGTACTTTGTGTAATTTTGACCAGAATAGATATTAGGCTATTAATATGCTTTAATGTGATAATGAACTTTATATGAAACATGTTGAGTTCCCTTTATGACTATTTGATCATGATCATTACATTGACTTATCTACTGTCATGCTATATTTATTGTACACACCTCCACTTTTATGATTATTGTTATGTCCATGTGCACTGTTGTTGAAAGTTGTGAGCTTACATCATGATGGAACTTTGGTATTATTGTATGCGATATTGTGGCACTTGGTGTTATTTTCTTGAGGTGTTGTGGTACTTTTGGAAATGTTGAGCGGATTGATTGGGGGTGTCAGTACAAGGTTTTTTCGATGCAGTTGTGCCTATTGTTGTTCGCGTGGGGAAAAATAAGGTTGGCGTTATCTCGAGTTGCCCACGTGGCGAAATAAGGGTGACTATATGCGCATATGGCAAAATAAGGGTGGCATACCATTCTTGTGTGCACATGCAGCGTAACAAGGGTGGCATTGTTGATGATGTTATGTGATATTTCGGGGAACCCTTACTGTTGTTGTGATTGTGTTGAGACATGATTGATATTTTTATTTTCATAATTGTCTCACACGGTGTCATAAGGATGATTTGTGATTTTGATATGTGACACGTCGGAGTGACTCTTATTGTTATTCTTGTGTTGGAAAGGTTTATGACTTCTTGTGTGTGTCATACATTCTATGTGATTTGTTGCGTTGTCTTCAATGTGCTAATATATGTCTCGATTATTACTTGATGATTTGGTTGTCAAGATGCATTTACCTATGTAGAGTTGTTATCTCATATGTTGTCGGGTTGTTGGTGACATAATGGATTGAAGTATAAAGAAAATCATCATTATGTTTTATTTTATCTGATTCTCGATTGAACATGTTATTGGTAACTGACACGAGTATGATATTTATGGGGCATGAGGACTTTTCTGTTACACCCCACACCTAAATAAAGCTTGATAAGTGTGGATTTTAGCGCAACCAATCGGTCGGAAATGCATTTGAGGGAAGAAGATGGAAACACATTTCATTAGACTTGCGCCAACTGTCACCAGGTGCACTAACCGGGGCGGGGCGACCCATGTAGCAGTGGCGGAGTTTCCAATATTTAGTGTGATATAAAAAGGCAGTGCAACACTCCTTCTCTTTCATTTTTAAGAAGTCATCACCTATGTTAGTTCTCCCAAGTGCTCTCAACACCCCTTTAGACTTTCCAAACAATTTAAGGAAAAGTTGAAGGCGAATATGAATCTTGAAAGATCTAGCATGAAGGAACCGGGAATCATTACTGTAATATTTATTTTGTTGGTGTATCGATTCTAGAAAATTCTTTGGAGGCAGTGTTAACCGTCCTACAGGTGTAGCTAGTTTTTCAACAAGGTATATAGGGAAACTTTCTTTCTTGGCCTGAGTTGGTGTAAGTATCTCTCACCCTCTAAAGGATTTTTGTATTGTAAGAATTTGGTTGATCTGAGTCCTTCTCAATGAAATTTTTCTGTTCTTGTACATTCTGAACCGGTAGAGTTTCTCTCAAAATCTATAATGTTCCCAGTTGGTATTATGTGTTCGGAGAGTATGATTCTTTCTGAGGTTAAACATGTTATCCCTTGAAACTACTATTGCATTGCATTTATGTATATGCATCTATTTTACCTTATCGAGCTCTATAGTCGGTCAGGTACGCCACCAATCGTGCAACCACTAATCAGTTGGGTATGAAGAGATATGATATGAGATATTACTAAACCTTTGTGTGGATGGGTACAATGATGTGTGATGTGTGATATGAGGTTACCGAGTCCTCATGAGGCCAATTACGTCGAGTTCTGCCGAGACCGGTTATAGTCGATACCTTCCCGAGGTCAGGTACGGTCAACTCCTCTTCTAGGCTGGTTATGGAGTGATATGTGATGTGAGGTTACCGAGCCCTTATATGGCTGGTTACAATCAAGTCCTCTATGAGGTAGGGTATGGAGTGATCCCCAAAAAGTGCTAAAGATGTGTATACTTATATGTGTTATGTTTAATTCATGGCCTCAATGAGTGGCTCGGATTTACAAATGCTTGCATACATTCATGATTCATGGTTTATAGTTCCCACTGATTACGCCCCTGGTAGCTTGTCTTCTGTATTCAAGTTGAGATTATGCACTTATTTCTCGTATGTATGACTCGGATTTACATGGTTGCATAGTCTTACTTACCCTGTACATTATTCGTGCCAACGCTCTTTTCTTTTGGGCGTTGTGTTCATGCCCACAGGTACAGATAGACCTGGTGGTGTCCCTCTCCAGTAGGTTGTTGTTCTAGCTAAGCGGTCGTTGTACTCCATTCCTTCGGAGTAGTTGTTCGAAGTCAATAAGTACTGAATCTCGTGTCTTAAAGTTTTTGGTATTGTGGGCCCTGTCCCAACCAAGTTATGCATACGTTTTTCTCCTTTTAGTACTCTTAGAGGCTTTCATGCTAGGGTTTGGCTGTATGTAAAAGGGTGGATTATGATAGTTCTGAATATATATAAAATGATAAGGTTTCTTTTACAAGTCAGTTGTTCACATTTTAAATTTTTGGTCATTGTTACTCGGAATCTTATGAATAAAAATATGTAAGAACATACGTCAGTTTGCACGGGCATTCGGGCAACATGTGCTGGTTGCACCTCCCAAGGTTGGGGTGTGACAAATTTGGTATTAGAGCAGGTTTGTCCTAGGGAGTCAGCAATTTGTATCTAGTATAGTCTTGTTTATGGGTACATCATGCACCATACTTAAAAATAGGAGGCTACAGGATATTTAGGATGAATACCCTTCTTTCTGATATAGATTGTGCGATAGAGATGAATCGTAAGTGTTTGCTTATGATCCCCATCCTGTTTATGTTTATAGTGATGCCTACCACGAGACAACATGAACTTGTTCAAGGGTTGAATGAAGAAGCATGAGAAGGTACCATTTAGGTGACTTTTACCCCTATAGGTCAACATGGGCCTCACGATGAGGCTAGTACTAAAGTTTCGGGGACATCACCATCACACCCAGAAAAACATAGAGAAACTAATGTACCTCCTATTCCTCCCATGGTTTTTCTCGAGCAGGATTTTGACATGAGAAATATAGGACAATTTTTGACTCGATTAGCGGCCTCCTAGGCTCAAAAACGGGTCCCTGCCACCGCAGATAGAGCAATTAGTAAGAGAGTTCAGGATTTCATAAATTTGGACCCCCCAGTATTCACAAGAACATATCCCAACGAAGATCCCTAGAATTTTCTCGATCATATGCAGCAGACATTATGTGTTATGCATGCCACTGATATGAGTCTGTGGAGTTTGCCTCTTACAGAATACGGGATATAGCTACAACTTGGTATGAGACTTTGGAACAGTCTAGGGGATCTCTTTCCCCAGCAGCATGATGGGAGGAATTTTCTGAGGCGTTCGTGTAGCAGTATTTGCCGGTTGAGATCCACCGAGCAAAACAAGATAGATTCTCATGGTCGGGCAAGGTAATATGGGTGTTTGGGAGTATAGCATGCAATTAAAATCCTTGTCTAGGTATGATCCATCAGTTGTGGCGGAGATGAGTGACCAAGTACATCAATTTGTGGGCGGTTTGGGACCACATTTGATCAATGAATGTACTACTGCTCTATGAGTCCGAACATGGATATTTCTCGTATTTAGGCCTATGTGCAGAACTTGAAGTATCGTAAGAGGAAACAGCGAGCAGCTATAGAGCATGACCGAGGGCAACATAAAAGAGCCTGATCTATATGTGATACGGGTTAGTCACGACATTTCCTCAGCACCCATTTCATCTGGTGGCTACTGCGGCGTCACAGTCCCAGGGTCCGCATTGTGATCGGATCACATATTCCGATCAGGTTCAAGATCCCCGAGGACACAGCTTACAATATGGTGGAGACCCTAGCACGATGAGTCCCCGGTACCACATTGTGGCCGATGTGATAAGAATTATATGGGGTATTGCTTCAGGGGTTCAGAATAGTGTTACTTATGGGAAGCCTGGAAACATCATGCGCTTTTTCCCATTGAAAAATGTGGGTGGCATGATACTGCCAAATGGGATTAGAAAAAACCTCTTCATCGATAGCACATCCTCGTGAGAAAGGTGTGCAACTGTCGATAGGAAAAGGTAGATGAAGAGGTGAAGTTACTAGCTCAGGCGGGAAACAGAACCACATTTATGCACTATCAGGATGGCAAAACCTAGAGTCATTACCAGACGTGGTTACAGGTATACTACTTGTATTCTCCATTAATGTGTATGTTTTGATATATACAGGTTCCAACTTGTCGTACATTTCCTCATTTATTGCGAGTAAATGTGGAAAGGAGCATGAATTCTTACGACAATCGTTTAAAGTGTGCATGCCTGAGGGCAAGACTGTGCTAGTTAGGTGGGTATATCGAAGTTGTGACGTTATTATTCGTGATCAGCACACTTTGGATAATTTGAATGAATTGGAAATGATGGAATTTGATGTTATCATGTGTCATAACCCAACTCCCACCGGAGTTGCGACGGCGACTAACACTACTTGCCAGGCAAGCCAACAGTCACATAATAAATTAGCATTTGAATAAACGTGGTTAATTAATCTTAACAGTGGAAATATCATAATTATCTAATGAAAACAATAACAATATTGATACAACCCTCCCCAAAATCTAGTGTCAACGAGTTCATGAGCATTACCTATTATCAAAAGACAAACCAAATCCTTAGTAAAACTGCCTGAACAATAGAATAGTAATAAGGTAAAATAAAGGAAAGCAATTCAAGGTCAACATACGTCATAGCAGTTACCTCGAGGTCTCCTATACTGCTACAAACACGGATCTAACAATCACTGTGTCCAGATATACCAAGATCTGCACATAAAGTGCAGAGTGTATTATGAGTACAACCGGCCCCATGTACACAATAAGTAACAGAACTAACCCTGGGCTGAAAGTAGTGATGAGCTCAGAAGAATACTGTAAGAAACCAATATAAACATTAATACGAATATAATGATGACAATAGTAATAAGTAACTCAAGGAATTATCATGATCATCTCGTTCATATTACAGGAATTTAGACATGCTTTCAAGTATAATAATTAAAGTTCAACACTGATAAGAACATGTCAGATACAACTAACATGAGGTATGATACATCTCTATGGATACATGCCAAGTGTGCATGCCAAATGAATGATTTCATGGTGATATTCCTAGATGCTCTCACTCTCCACATACTCAAGATGCCCGTCTCAAATTCCCACCTCATTACACACACACAATCACTCAGCAATGTACGTGTGCCTGGCATTAATGCCCCTCACCTAAGCACGTGTATATATATCATTGTTCCTGCATTCTCTGCTGGTATGTCAGACTCCAGATGGGTGTATCCTACCCAAGCACTAAACAAAGCTAATAAGGCATGTTGCGGCGTGCAACCTGATCCACATATTATTATTATTATTATTATTATTATTATTATTATTATTATTATTATTATTATTATTATTATTANAATAGAATAGTAATAAGGTAAAATAAAGGAAAGCAATTCAAGGTCAACATACGTCATAGCAGTTACCTCGAGGTCTCCTATACTGCTACAAACACGGATCTAACAATCACTGTGTCCAGATATACCAAGATCTGCACATAAAGTGCAGAGTGTATTATGAGTACAACCGGCCCCATGTACACAATAAGTAACAGAACTAACCCTGGGCTGAAAGTAGTGATGAGCTCAGAAGAATACTGTAAGAAACCAATATAAACATTAATACGAATATAATGATGACAATAGTAATAAGTAACTCAAGGAATTATCATGATCATCTCGTTCATATTACAGGAATTTAGACATGCTTTCAAGTATAATAATTAAAGTTCAACACTGATAAGAACATGTCAGATACAACTAACATGAGGTATGATACATCTCTATGGATACATGCCAAGTGTGCATGCCAAATGAATGATTTCATGGTGATATTCCTAGATGCTCTCACTCTCCACATACTCAAGATGCCCGTCTCAAATTCCCACCTCATTACACACACACAATCACTCAGCAATGTACGTGTGCCTGGCATTAATGCCCCTCACCTAAGCACGTGTATATATATCATTGTTCCTGCATTCTCTGCTGGTATGTCAGACTCCAGATGGGTGTATCCTACCCAAGCACTAAACAAAGCTAATAAGGCATGTTGCGGCGTGCAACCTGATCCACATATTATTATTATTATTATTATTATTATTATTATTATTATTATTATTATTATTATTATTATTATTATTAATAATAATAATAACAATAATAATAATAATAATAAATAAGCCAATATGGCTTGTTGCGGCGTACAGTCCGATCCATAATAACACTCTCAACATGGCTCTAAGGCCCGCCTCAATTACCAACCTCTCAAATCTCAAGGGCTCACAATCTCATATCAGTTAGCTCAACAACACTACATATGGAAAACAATGATAACATGTGATGTAACAATGAATGAAGAACACAGATAGAGATATAATATGTAAATGAATAATCATGACTAAGTGTATAATTACAATTAAGTCAGATAACCCAAAAAAATAGAAATAACCTCATCAACTGATAATCATATAACCACATAGCCTAAAATATGATTATTAACATAAATCATAGTTCATGTAATCTAACGGGTAGGAAAAACATGGATAAAACAATACATGATAAAAACATAATAATAAAAAAAAATCAACCCAGATCGTGATCACCCCAGTGCACACCCACATGCCCCTCACCTAGCATATGGGTCACCCTAAGACATCACAAATAACATGTTATTCAGGGATAATTACCCTCAATTCTAAGTTTAGAAATGTTACTTACCTCAACATGCGCAACTCAATACTCCAACAAGCTCTTTCCTCGCGAATCGACCTTGGAATGACTCGAAATCAGAAAGTCAACTCGAAAGTCAACCCCGGGCTCGCTCCCCAGAACCCGACAAAATTCACAAATTTCGAACACCCATTCGGTTATGAATCCAACCATACTAATTTCATCCATTTCCATCCACAAATCTACCCTCAAATCACCAAATCTCATTCTCTGACCACATGGTCTAAAATCCCCAAATTACACTTCAAATTGACATAAACTAGGTGTAATAATCAATGGGTAACACATCTAAAAATAGAAGTGTTTAAACTTCAGTTACCTCTTTAATTGTAGCAAGAAGTCTCCTAAAAATTACCCTTAGCCGAGCTCCAACAACTACAACAACAACAACAAACGCAGTGAAATCCCACAAGTAGAATCTAGGAGAGTAGCGTGTACACAAACCTTACCCCTGCCTTATGAAGGTAGAGATGATATTTTCAAAAGAACCTTAGCTCAAGAACAATAAAAATGAAGTAATAGAGAAACAATAGCAATAACAAGGTAATGAGACAATGGAAGCAAATAATACAAAAATTAATGAAAGAGATCCAGGGTTAGCCGAGCTCTACAGATCAAAAATGAGATAAATGACTCAAACCCTCATTTTAAAAGACTTCCTAGCGATTCTCGCACCTATGGTCACTTAAATGCATCTTTTGTCCCGCAGGTGCGGCCAAAACTGTACTTTTGTGATTCCTCTATAGCCTTCGGCCTTCCGCATCTCCGGAAAATGTTTTGCACATGCGTGTCCGCTTCTGCGGACACCCTCCGCACCTGCAAACTCTCCAGCTCCCAGCCATTTTCGCATCTGCGGACAACTTAGAGCCTTTCACTTTCACATTTGCGGCTCCCAAACCGCATCTTCTACCGATGCCATTCCATGCCCAACCTTTTCTTCTTTTGCGATACATCCACCGCTTCTACGGCTTCGCACACCAGAACCTGAAACTTCAGCATTTCCCTTAAGTCCAAATATGATCTGTCAACCATCTGAAACATACCCGGGGCTCCCGGGACCCTATTTAATTACATCAACCAGTCCTAAAATACCTTACAAACTTACTCGATTCCTCAAATCACATCAAACAAAATTGAAATCACAAATCGCACCCCAATTCAAGCCTAATAAAACTAACAACCCTGCAACTTCTAAAACTAATGCCGAACCATATCAAATCAACTCCGAATGGCCTCAAATTTTGCACACTAATATAAAATGATACAAAAGATATATTACAACTCTTAGAACCAAAATCCGAATGCGGTATCAATAAAGTCAACTCTCGCTCAAACCTTTAATCTTTCATACCTTCAACTTTCCAACTTCCGCCAAAAAGCCTCAAACCAATATACGGACCTCCAAATCAACATCCGAGCATACACCTAAGTCCAAAATAACCATAGGAAGATATAGAAGCCATCAAAACTCCATTCTAGATTCGTCTACACAAAAGTAAAAGTCCAATCAACTCTTCCAACTTAAGACTTCAACCTTGGGACTAAGTGGCTCAATTCACTCCAGCACTTCCCGGAAACCAATCCAACTACCCTAGCAAGTCACATAACCATAAATGAACATAGAAGAGGAGATAATGAGGGGAACAAGACTACAATACATAAAACAAACTGTTGAGAGAAAGTTGTTCGCTTTAAATTTCTAGGAGGGCCCATTTTCTAATGGAAGGTGATGTTGCAGTGCCAAAATAGAACTTTATTTCTTACCTTAAGGCTCAAAAGTTGATCACGAAAGGATATGTCTATCATTTTGTACAGGTGCAGGATGAGGAGGCGAAGCCTCCATACTTTTAGTTAGTTCTGGTCATTAGTGAATTTCCCGATGTGTTCCCTGATGAACTCCCGGGTATTCCACCCGAGAGGGAGAATAAGTTTTCCATCGATGTGCCATCTGATACGAAATTGATATCAATTCCTCCGTACATAATGGTTCACGCTGAGTTGAAGGACCTTTTTGATAAGGGATTCATTCAATCTAGTACTTCCCCGTGGGGAGCCCCGGTGCTATTTGTTAAAAAGAAGGATGGTTCGTTGAGGATGTGTATTGAGTACCGATAACTAAATAAGGTAACCATCAAGAATAAGTATCTGCTTCCAAGAATCGATGATTTGTTTGACCAATTGCAAGGCGCTAAGTATTTCTCGAAGATTATCTCAGATTTGGGTATCATCAGTAAAGGATTAGGGAAAATGATATTCCAAAAATAGCCTTTCGGACCAGATATGGACATTACGAGTTTCTTGTTATGTTCTTTGGCCTAACCAATGCTCCGATGGCCTTCGTAGATCTGATAAATCGAGTATTTAGGACATTTTTGAATATCCCTGTGAACGTGTTCATTGACGATATTTTAGTGTACTACCGATCGGAGCGTGGAGCATTTGTGATTGGTCATACGCATACCCCAGGATCACAGGTTGTATGCCAAGTTTTCCAAGTGCAAATTCTAGCTAAACTCGGTGACTTTTCTTGGTAATATAATATCGGCAGAAGGTATTAAGGTTGATGGACAAAAGGTTGAAGCAGTAAAGAACTTGCCAAGGCCCATAACTCCTATCGAGGTATGCAGCTTCTTAGGCTTAGCCAATTACTACCAAATATTTGTGGAGAATTTCTCATCCATAGTTTCTCCTTTAACGAAGTTGACGCACGAGGCAGCAAAATTCTAGTGGACCAATGTTTGTGAAAAGAACTTGCAAGAGTTAAAGGACAGGTTAACCTCGGCGCCAGTTCTAACTCTTCGTGAAGGACCGAGAGGTACTGTCACGACCCAAAATCCAACTAATCGTGATGGCACCTAACGCAGCCCGCTAGGTAAGCCAATTTAATAATAATCCAACTCAAGTAGATCTACTGAGAAAAATAATGATAATATAACTGAACTTTTATACAAGGAATCCCCAAGGATTGGTAGTACAAATCCTAAGCTTCTAAAATTTAGGGTTTACCAAGCTAGTATGAAATAAATACGTCATCTGTTTGAAATGTACATAAACAGATTTTTATGAAACTAAAGCTACCATGAACAAGAGGCATCTACAATAGGAGCGCAGGTGCATCTTCAAAGCTAGCTCCCGCCATACACAACAATATCAACTCCAAAATATGCACGTAAGGTGTAAAAGTTTAGTATGAGTACAACAAACCCCATGTACTCAATAAGTAACAAACTTAACCTTAGGTTGAAAGTAGTGATAAGATTGGACAATGTTCGAGTCCAATACCAATAGCCAAGAACCACTCGTAATAATATAATGAAAATAGTACAAATAATACTCAAAGATATGATGCTCAGCTCGTTCAAAAGTATGGAAAATAGGCATGCTTTTCATGTATAATAGTAAAACCCAAATCTTTCACCGAAATCACCAAAATATGAGTATATCATAAAACTGTGATTTTTTCCAAAAACATTCAACAACATATAAGATGTTTCATTATCAGATAGCATGATTAAAGTACATCTCTACACCTACATGTCAATGTGTATGTGAAGTCATGAATGTCACAATACCATACAGCATGAGAAGATGCATCCATATGCCTACATGCCAAGTATGCATGTCAATTGTAATGCTACACAGTAAAAAGGTATATACTCATAATCTCGGAGTATTCAAACTTACTCAGCACAATCAATCACTCAGTACTCCCAATCACTCAGCACTCTCAATCACGCAGCACTCTCTATCACTTGGCACTCGCACTCTCACTCATCGGTACCTGCGCTCACTGTTGGTATGTCACACTCCATAGGGCGGATCATGCCCAAGCGCTAATATAAGACAATCATGGCATGTTGTGGCGTGCATCCTGATCCCATAAGTATCACTTACAATCAAGCCATCCGCCTCACTCAGTCATCAATCTCTCCAGTATCTTGGGCTCACAAATATCATGCCAATCAGCCCAAACCATTATACATGATGTAACAATAAATGATAACAAAGACTGAGATCTGATATGCAGAATCTGATAGAAACGAGATTTGGTAACTACACAGTACCACAAAATCAACCGAGTCATAATTAACACTCTGCACGCCCACACGCCTGTCACCTAGCATTTACGTCACCTTAATGCCACACACATAACACATATATTCAGGGATTCATACCCTCATAACCAAATTTAGAAGTATTACTTACCTCGAACAAGTCGAATCCAATATCGAGCAAGCCAAACAATACTCTAGAAATTCCATCCCTCGCGTACGACCTCTGAACATCTCAAAACTAGCTAAAAGTAACTCAAAAACATCAAATAATGCCTAAGAAACAATCCTAAACGATAAAAGTCGTATCTTTAATAAAAATTCCAAAGTCAACCAAAAATTCAAACCCGAGCCCGCAAAACCGACAACCCATTGAATTACGAGTCCAATATACTAGTTTCATTCAAATCCGACTCTGAATCGATATTCAAAACTCAAAAGTTTACTTTATGAAATTTTAGACAAAACCCCAAAATGTCTCTTTGAAATTCATAATCCAAATGCCAAAAACCAAGATAGGTTCATGATATAAAATCAAAACCGAGTAGAGAACACTTATCCTAATCCATGTGGTGAATATAGCCTCAAACATAGTCTCAATCTGAGCTCTATAGCTCCAAATATAGAAAAAAATGGCCAAAACCACCAAAAATATAGTACTTATAATCACTGGACGGATTAATGAATCCCGATCGCGAAGAGGAAAAATGTACTTCCCCTGAAATACTCTACTCGATCATGGGACCAGCTTCACAATCGCGAATCACAAAATGCTCAGCCTCGAAGAATCTCTACACGAACGTGGCCCCAGAATCGCGAACGCGATGAAGAAGTCATGAAGACCTGCCCAACCTAGCTCTACACTGCACAAACGCGTTACCACTTGCGTGAACACGATGCTCAAGCTCCAGTACCATACACGAATGCGGACAAATATTCACAAATGTGAAGAAGAAGATATCCAGTTCCAGATTTTCCTCTACGCGATCGCACCTCCACCTTCGCGATCGCGAAGAACAATTGGGATATCGGACACCAGCAGCAACCAAGAATGAAAACATGAGGAGAAATGGTCCGAAATCAATCCAAAACATGTTCGTCCCCTCGAAACACCGTCTGAACATGCCAATAAGTCTCATAGCATAACTCGGACCTACTCGAGGCCTCACATCACCCGTAATAACATTAAAACCACGAATCGCGCTTCAAATCGAACTTAATAAGCTTTTGAACGTTAAACTTCCAAAATTCGTGTTGAACCATATCAAAATAACTCGGAATGAACTCAAATTTTTCACACAAGTCCGAAATTACATGACGAAGCTATTACAATTTCCGGAACCATAATCTGAACCCGATATCATCTAAGTCAACTCCCGATCAAACTTATGAGCATTCCAAACCTTTAATTTGCCAACTTTCGCCAAATAGTGTTGAAACCTTCTAAAAATATCCAAATACAAATTCGGGAATATGACCAAGTCCAAAACCACCATCCGGACCTAACGAAATTATCAAAACTCTGATCAAATGTAAAATACTCAAAAGTCAAACTTGTCCAATTCTTCTAAATTAAAGCTCCCTAGTTGAGATTTATTCTTCCAAATCATTTTGAATCACCTGAAAACCAAAACGACTATTCACACAAGTCATAATACATCATACGAAGCTACTCAAGACTTCAAATAGCTTAACAGAATGAAAATGCTCAAAATGACTTCTTGGGTTGATACAGGTACGTTATATATTGTGATGCCTCTAGATTGAGATTGGGTAGTGTTTTAATGAAACATGGGAAAGTTTTTGCTTATGATTCGAGACAAATAAGGAAACACGAGCAAACTTACCCCATGCATGACTTGGAGCTAGCAGTTGTTGTATCCACTTTAGAAATATGGCATCGCTACTTGTATGGGTTCATGTTGTTGAGATATTCTCTTACCACATGAGCTTGCAATAGTATTCAATCAAAAATAGTTGAATCTGAGACAACAGAGATGGCTTGACTTGTTAAAGGATTACAATGTTGATATTTTATACCCCCTCAGGAAGGCAAATGTTGCGGATGATGCATTAAGTTGGAAATACATGGGTAGTATATGGCATATGGAGAAGCATAAATTGGAGATGTCTAAAGACTTGTATCATCTGACCAATCTAAATATATAGTTGCTCGACACCTGTGACGGAGGAGCTGTAGTTCAAAACACTGTTGAGTTCTCATTAGTGGCAGAGGTAAAGGCACAACAATTTAACGAGCCACCCGTGGTGGAAATGAGAGAATGCATTCCCTTTCAAAATAAGAAAGAATTCTAGTTACCCGAGGATGAATTCCTCAGATACAATGATTGATTATGTGCCCGATGTCAGGGGAATCCAAGAGTAAATCATGGCGGAGGTTCATTAGTCCCGGTATTTTGTTCATCCGGTATCAACTAAGATGTATCATGATCTTCAGCATCTATACCGGAGGACTGACATGAAGAGGAGCCTTTTTGAATACGTCGCTCAGTGTCCTAGCTGACAACAAGTTAAGGTTGATCACTAGAAAGCAGGAGGATTACTAGAAAATATGGTAATTCTGACCTAGAAGTGGGAGATGATCAATATGGGTTTCGTTACCGGATTTCCACAATCACGCCAAAGGTTTGACTCAATATGGGTTATTGTGGATTGACTCACCAAGTTAGCTCATTTTATGCCAGTTGAGAGTACCTTCTCGGCTGAAGGCTATGCCAAGTTATATATTAAGGAGATAATTCGACTTTATGGGGTTTTATTTTCTTCATAACGAATAGAGGTGCCTAGTTTACGGCTAAATTCTAGAGGTCATTCCAAAAAGGATTGGATGCAATGATCAACCTTAGCACAACCTTCCATCCACAAACACACGGCCAGTCCAAGCGCACTATTCAAACACTCGAGGACCTATTGCGAGCCTGCGTTTTAGACTTCAAAGGAAATTTGGACGATCATCTACCACTCATCAAATTTTCTTACAACAACAGCTATCATGCTAGCATTCAGATGGCACCGTATGATGCCCTATATGGACGACAGTGCAGATCTCCTATCGACTGGTTTGAAGTTGGTGAAACAATGTTATTAGGTCCCGAGTTGGTGCAACAAGCTATAGAAAAGGTGAAAACAATTTGAAGTTGATTATCGATCGCACATAACAGGTAAAAATCTTACTCGGATAATCGATGGTGAGATTTGGAGTTCGTTGTTGGTGACCGAGTGTTCTTGAAGGTGTAGCCTATGAAAGGCATTATGAGGTTTTGTAAGAAAGGAAAACTTAACCACTGGTATATTGGACCATACCAAATTATTTAGAGAGTTGGTCAAGTGGCTTATAAGCTTGAATTTCCCTCGGAATTGGAGGTAGTAAATCTAATGTTCCATGTGTCTATGCTTTGAAAGTGCTTGAGTGATCCATCATATGTTACCCCTATTGAAGATATTCAAGTCACAGAGGACCTACCTTATGAAGAAATTTCGATGGCCATCTTAGATCGTCAAGTGTGTAAACTGCAAACTAAAGAAGTAGCTTCTGCTAAAGTACTTTGGAGGAACAATAGAGTAGAATAAATGGCATGTGAAAGTGAATAAGATATGAAATCTAGGTACCCATTTGTTCCATGATATGGGAAGCAACAATAAGGTCACCATGGCGGGCACAACTCTAGAAGACCAAACTACGATTCAACATTCGAGGATGAATGTTCCAAAGGGGGGATGATGTTACACCCAACACCTAAATATATCTTTATAAGTGTAGCTTCTAGCATAGCCAATCAGCTGGCGACGCGTTTGAGGGCAGAAGATGGAAACACGTTTCATTAGACTTGCGCCAACTGTCACCGGGTGTAGTGACCAGGACGGGGCGGCCCATTTTGCATGTAGAAGCAGCAAAGTTTCCAAGATTTGGTGTGATATAAAATTAAATGCAACACTCTTTCTCTTTCATTTTTATAAAGGCATCACTGTGTTAGCTCTCCCAAATGCTCTCAACACCCCCCTTTATACTTTCCAAACAACTTAAGGCAATGTTGAAGGGGAAATTGAATCTAGCATGATCTAGCCTGAAGAAGCTGGGAATCATCACTATAAGATTTATTATCTTGTCGTATCAATTCTGGAAAGTTCATTGGAAGTAGGTTTAATCGTCCTAGAGGTGTAGCTAGTTCTTCAACAAGGTATGTTGGAAAACTTTCTTTCTTGGCATGAGTTGGTGTAAGTCTCTCTCTCCCTCTCAAGGACTTATATATTGTTAGAATTTGCTTGATCTGAGTCCCTCTCAATGACATTTTTCTATTCTTGTACATTCTGGCAGGTAGCATTTCTCTCAAAATCTATGATGTTCCAGTTGGTATTCTGTGGTCGGTGAGTATGATTCTCTTTTATGTTAAACTTCTTATCCTGTAATACTGCTATTACATTGCCTTTATGTATATGTATATATTTTATCTTAATGAGCCTCCCTATAGTCAGTTGGGTACGGCCCCTATTATGCAACCACTTATCAGTTTGGTATGAAGAGACATGATATAAGATATTAATGAGCCCTTGTGTGGCCGGGTATGATGATGTGTAATGTGATATGAGGTTACTGTGTTCTCTTGATTCCGGTTACACCGAGTTCTGTTGAGACTGGGTACATCCAAGACCTCCTGAGGCAGAGTACGACTGGGTCCTCTACGAGTTCGGGTATGGAGTGATGTCTGATGTGAGGTTAGCAAGTCCTTGTGTGGCCGGGTACGATCGAGTCCTCTATGAGGCGGATATGGAGTGATGAAATATTCCGCAAAGAGTGGCTGAAGATATGTATACTTATATGTATTATAATTAATGCATGTCCCCAACAAGTAGCTCGATTTTACAAAAGCTTGCATACGTTCATGATTCATGGTTTATAGTTCCCACTGAAGTTGTTCGAAGTCAATAGGCACTGAAGCTCATGTCTTAATGTTTTGGGTATGGTCGGTCCATGTCCCGACCAAGTTATGCATATGTATATCTCCTTTTGGTACTTTTATAGGCTTGCATGCTAGGGTTTGGCTATATGTAAAAGGGTGGATTATGACTCTGATTCAGTTGTGAATATGTATAAAAACTAAGGTTTCTTTTGCAAGTCAGTTGTTCACATTTCAATTTTGGTGATTCTCAGAGGCCTTGTTGGCCTAGGTCTTATGAATAAGAAGATATAAGAACATATGCCAATTCGCACGGGCCTTCGGGTATCGTGTGTCGGTCGCACCTTCCAAGATTCTGGTGTGACATTTGTCGTACGAGTGTGACTTACATTGTGGTACGAGGTATTTGTCGTGCGGACGTGACTTATGTTGTGGCACAAGGTCTTTGTCATGCGAAGATTATTGATAGTGCGGGCATGAGGTACCAGGGGTACATGATTCGTGAATTATGACTTGTGATTCGTGATTATGAGGTGTGGTACCTCGGGGTGATTCTTGTTGTAAATATTGTGTCAGAATAGTTTATGACTAAAATTGTCATTGTTTACTTAATTGCACTTGTAGTGTATTTGTGTTTGATTATTTTGTTGTTTTATCATATGATTACTCTTTGTTGACATCTATTTATTTTGTTTCCCGTTGTTAGCTTTATATTGATATTCTACACAGGTTATTTGAATAGTGAGTCTCTTGACTTGAACCTTATCATTACTCACTAAGATTAGTCTTGATACTTAATACGTATCAACCGTGGTATACACATACTATACTTCTACATATTTTTTTGCAGATCCAAGTGTTGGAGATAGCAGACCCGGGCCGTGTGAGCTTCCTTGATCACAGGGATTAAAGGTAAAGCTTCTTTGTTCGTTGCACACCCTTGGAGTCCTTTCCTTATGCATATACTGTCAACTCTCTACCCTAACAGTATTTTATTTAGAGATATTTCTATGTATCCGGTTAGAGCTCGTGACTCTATACTACCAGTCTTGGAGATTTGTTGTGATTATGGTCGTGTTGACTTGCATCAACTATATTTCTGCATTTATATTAAACTCTCCTTCCTCGTATCATGTTTTATTGGTTTAACTATTGTAAGTGATCGACTTACCTAGTTTTAGAGACTAGGTGTCAACACAATCCTTAAGGTGAGATTTTGGGTCGTAACAAAAGTTCTTTTTGAGAAAGGACTTTCGTAAAATAGCAGTTTGGATTTGGCCAATTCGTTTGAGAAGTGCTTTTTGCAAGCTCATTGTGTTTGGCTAATCTTTTAAAAAAGCACTTCTAAGTATCAAATTACAAAAAAGGTCAGTAATGGTTCAATTTGCAATTAGTATTATTTAGAAAAGAGAAATAAATTTAAACATCTATTAAAAAAGAATTTAATTAAATTATAAAACATAAAGTAAAAATATAAATCAAAAATTTAATCAATACAAAATACAATTATTCCAAAGAAATAACATTGACTGTTTGGTATTACTTATTGTTAGATATTAATTAAAATATATCAAAATACATCATTTAATATTATTTAAAATATACTCATAGGAATAGGAGAAAGAAAATAAAAATATGAGTAAAATAAAAAAAAAAAAAGAAACGTATAGTAGAAATAAAAAGAAAAAAAGGAAAAGAAAAATATTAAATTAATGAAGGATAATTTGGAAAATATAAATTTATTATAAGGTTTTTTTTCTTGAACGAATTAATGTTCTGTTTCTGCTTCTGTTTCTGTTTCTTGGAAGTCGCCAGAATTTGTAGCTTCTCCCCAGAAGCAGAAAAACTGCTTCTACTGCTACTCAAAAGGTTTTTATTTTTATTTTAGTCAAACACCTTAAATTTTTCAAAAATTCTTTTTTGACAAAAAAAATACTTATGGACTCCCAGAAGGTTGGCCAAACAGGCTCTAAGTTATATTACTATTTATTGACTATATTACTTGCGTGTGCATTTGGGATCAACAAATACTAAATAAGAAAAAAAGGAAACTCAATGTCTTGAAATTTATATATATGAACCACCTTTATTGGTAGTTAACACGATCTGTACCTGTATATCAAAGTGAAAAATATTAATAATTTGGTGAGAATCTTATATTCGATCCAAGTGATACAGATTGGCATATAACTCATTCATGACGTATTTGCACAAAATGGCCTTATTTGACGACACTACTTCCTGTTAGTAAAGCGGTAAAATCTCTCTAGAAAAAGGAAAATTAATCCAAATTCTTTTGAATGCCATACGTGCAAATAATCCCTCATTCACAGAGGATGTTTGGCTAAGCTTATAAGCTGGTCAAACTACATTTTTTTAGTTTATATACGCGTTTGGTAAAATTACAAGTATTTATAAGCCAAAAATAAGCCAAAAGTTATAAGTTTGCTCCCCTAACTTATTAAAATTTCAGCTTATAAGCACTTTATGTTTGATCAAAATATTTATTATTTTATCCCTAAAATATTTTTTATTAAAACAAAACTCTTAGTATAGTTTTACTCTTCAAAACCTAAACAGCCGTTGCCTTCTCCGGTCGTTCGTCTGCAACAATAGAGGGGTTGATCTTATTGCTTCCTCTGTTACGTGGAATTCCCAACTTGGGATACCAACCTGGAGGTGACAAAAGGATAATTTACTAAGGTCAGACACAAGCGTACCTGCGCTGCTGCCGATAGAATCTAGCATATAGAGATCTTTTGATTCATTCTATGGTCAGCTCCCATCTACCCTCCAACATATTTCCCTGTTACTTCCTTGTAGTATACTTATTCCCTTGTTTATCATATATATGGTTTAGGAGTTTGAGGAGATTGAAGGATTTGCTTTTTGTCATATAAATTCTATGCCAAGTAATTTGCACATTAGTAATATTAATATTAGTCTTGTACTTTGCTTACTTATAGATTTTTATTACTAATCGTTAGTTTCTTTAGCTTCGCAAATTATGTGACATACAAAAATAAAAAGACGTTCTTTTGAACTTTGTTTATTTTGAGTTGTGCATAAATATTATTATATATGCTTATAGCTAAATTTTGTAATCCCTTCAGATTGTTAACATTCAATTATGGAGAAATGGTATGATGTTAAGTGGGACGAATATGCACATATTAAATTCATTGAATTGTGTGAGCAAGAAGTTAGAAAAGGAAATAGGCCAAATACTTACTTGTCTAAAGATGGACAAAAGAATATGGTAAATGAGTGCAGTATGAAGACGGGACTACAATATACTAGAAAACAAATGAAAACTTATTGGGATCACATGAAAGCAGAGTGGACTCTTTTTAAGCAGTTGATGAGAGGTGAGACAGATTTAGGATGGGATCACACAAGAAAAATAATTATTGCAAATGATGATTAGTGGGAGCAAAAAATTAAGGTACATTGCTTACCTTTTTCTATAATTATTTCATAACTCTTGTAATTGTTAGTTTCATTTGTTTGCTTAGAGTAATTTTAAATTTTTTTTTACAGGAGAATTCTAAATACAAAAAATTTAGGAACAAAGACCTTTCACTGATATGATTTTGTTACGATGCTTTATTTATTGATATCATTGCCACTAGTGAGAGAGCACGTGCAGCAAATCAAGAAAAAGAGTCGGGAGTTGGGTTAGATCAAGATGATGATGGAACAAATGATGTTTATGATAATAACATAAAATAATGGAAGGATAAAAGAAGCGATGACAGTCGTGACTTACAAAATATGGATTTAATTATGTTTCCTGAGTCATCATTTAGAAAGAGAAAGTTAATAGATGTTGTGGCAGTAGCAGTCAGGTGAAAAAGCGCAAGACAAAAAATAATTTAGTATCGCTAAAAGAAGAGATACGCTCCCTAATTGAGTTCATGTCTAACAAAAGCATATCTAAATCTTCAGAACGCACCATTGAAAAGTGCATGGAGATTTTAGAAAATATGCCTAGTATACTTGAAAGGAGTGATATTTTTAATTGTGCTGTGAACTTGTTGACACGGAAAGAGATGCGACATGCATTTTTGAAGTTGTCTACTAATAAAATTAGGAAATCTTGGTTGGAGTACAACCACCGACGATCCTTCGTGCCGAATAATCCATCTAATCCAATCTGAGAAGTTGTTTATGATGCCTCACCCATATTACGTTAGCATTTGGCATTTTAATTTGGCCTTTAAAGTATGTGCAAAAGGTTATATTTTCTTAATGTTTTGTTTCCTGTTTAGACATAATGGTGGTTTAATCATTTCTTGTTTATACGTTACGTGTTTTATTTTAATAGATGGTTATATTATCAACTTTGAAGTTAGCATTTATCATTTTTTTAATTTATAACAGTTTGTATGTTTGTTTCATTTCAGTTTAATGGAATGCTGGAACAATGACTTATTAAACGACGAAAATAAAGAAGAGAAAATTCAAGAAAATAAGGAATGGATGGCACTATGTCGAATAGCATGTAAGGGTATATTGATATATCAGGAGAAATACATTTGCAAGGAACCATGTCGTACGTCTAAACGCACTGGGAATAGATTTATCTAAGAGATATTACATGGAAATGAGACTCGGCGTTATAAAAATTTTCGATTGAGAAAGTTAGTGTTTCTTGATTTAAGTAAAGATCTAACTGATAAATATGGTCTTAAACCCACGTGTGGGATGTCTGTCTATGAGGAGTTATGGATGTTCTAGATAATTTGTGCACATGGTGCCGTAAATCAATCGATACAAGAGATTTTTCAACATTCAGGAGAAACAATTCATAGGCATTTTCGTAATGTTCTAAAGGCCATAGGTAAGCTTGCAAGAGACATAATTCAACCACATCCAAGTTATAATGATGGTGCAGGAGATCACATGCCATCTAATCAATGATATCTCCCTTTCTTTAAAGTAAGTAAAATACTTAATAATTACATTATTATAATTTTATAACTCAAAAAATTATTTAGTGTAAACTTATATTAGTTTATGCATGTATATATTTTTAGGATTTTGTTGGACCACTTGATGGCACACATGTGAAAGCAAGATTGCCTCAAGTTTAAGAGATACCATATATTTGGGCGTAAAGGTTATCCTACTCAAAATATTCTTGTTGTTGTTGACTTTAATATGTGTTTTACATTTACATGGGCTGGGTCGGAATGAGCAGCTCATGATAGTCGTATATTTGGTGAAACACTTCGTATACCCGAACTGAAGTTTTCACATCTCTTTGGGGACAAATATTATCTTGTTGATGCAGTATATTCACACATAAAGGGATATATGGCTCTATATAAAGGGGATAATGTGAGATACCACCTTGCAGAATTTCGTCGAGGTGCGACACAACAATAACGAGCACCTAATGGACATAAAGAAATGTTCAATTATTTGCATTCTTCTTGTAGAAATATTGTAGAGCGAACATTTGGGGTATGGAAAGCAAGGTGGTCTATTTTGCGAGATATGCCATTTTATCATGTTGACACTCAGAGATATTGTATTGGCTACAACGACGATTAACAATTATATTAGAAAGAAATATAAGGTGGACAATGCGTTCCAAGTTTCTTGAGAAAGAGACATATTTGTCACGTGTTGATCGTGATGTTAGAAGATCCACAAAAGTCAACGTTAGAAATGAAGAAAATGTAGAAAATCAAGATATTAATATTCGGATGGCAATTCGTGATCTAATTGCTCAACATATTTATGATAGTTGAATGTTTTAATCTTATTTATTACAAGCAATACATATTAAGTGCTTGTTTCTTCTCTACTTGTGTGCATTATTTAAGGTTTTTTTCTTAACTTTTATTTATTTACACTCCAACCCATCTACTTTATGATTGTATATATATCATAACATAAATTATATTTATAAAAAAAGATATTTTTCTATTCATTCTATATTTAAAATAATATGATAAATAGGTAGAATCTAAAATTGTGAAGAAAATAATATTTTTAATAGTGTAAATTGTTATAACGTATTTAAGTCATTTTAACATAAAATATCTTATCAAAACTTTTTAATCAAACAGTTTCAGCTACTTATTATTAATTTCAGCACTTTTATCCAAATACGTAACTATTTATTTTTTAAATCAATTTCAGCACTTAAAAATGCTTTTCAGCACATTTATGCTTATCAGCTACTCTAAATTAGCTAAGTCAAACGAGCTCATAATACGAAGAACAAAAGACTCCACTAGGTGCATCCCTAACTTCCTGTATATTTTATTTTAAACGGGCTACAAAACATTCTATCAAGACTCAATAATCCTTTTGTAACAACCAACAGATCTTCATAGGATATAGACATGATGCTTATCTTATATCCTAGTTTCAGATTATACTTTTTGTTTCTCATTCGATGTCTATTCGATGACTGATATATACTAACGAGGAAAGTACTTTCTATTAAGAAATTTTTTATTTACATAACTCAAATTCAAAATAGCTGATTAAATCTGGAGGAATCATATACATTTTACCACAACTCTCGGTCGTCCTCGTTTCAACTTATCAATGTCTAATAATTAGGCTCTTGGCTTTTGTCCTGGCTAGATGAAACCACATATGGTGGAGGTATCAGAATCCAAGACTCGGTCTTATACGGGAAGAGGCCTACCCCCATCCTCGAAAGGCCAAATTTATCACCGCATCACCCTACTTAAATAATTTATTTCAAAATAAGCACCAAAATCCTAGATGGATTACAGCTTAAAAGGTAATCCATGTTACTCATGATCTACACATATGTACTATCTATTAAATAATAAATAATGGGTAGTGGAACCCCACTTTCTACTCAGCATTTGTTGACTTAAAATAGTTAGAGGACATATAGTTCAATTAATTAGGTGTACCTTACGTAAATCTACTATATTTAAATGTTAGCTCAGGAATCAGGATTGTTTATGCTGAAAAAAACTCTGTGATATACTTAACAAATCTATCAGAGTAGACAGGTTTGAACTTATACCCAATAAAAATAGTACAAACCAACCTAGATCTAATCTAACTGATAGCTCCATCGAAATTTCTTGTCAAATATCCATTTGTTAAAGAAAAAATTGTGACAATAACTAGGAGAGTACTGTGTATTAATTTAGCTGCATCAAACACAAGAAAAACACGCAAATGGACAGCCACCTCGAAGACTTGGATGCAACTTACCCCTGATGTTCAACTAAATTACAACAAGAGTAGCTAATTACATAACGACCCGACCGGTCATTTTAAGTATTTTTATTCAGTTCGGTAGTTTGAGGTCTTGAGTAGCTTCATATGGTGTATTATGACTTGCATGGATTGTTGGTTTTGGCTTCGAGTGTTTCGGGATTAATTTAGAAGAATGAATCTCAGCTAGGAAGCTTTAAGTTAGAAGAGTTGACCAAGTTTAAATTTTGTGTATTTGACCTCGAATCGGAGTTTTTATGCTTCCACTAGGTCCGAATAGAAATATTGAACTTGGGTGTATGCCCGGATTTTCCCTTGGATGTTCCTAGAAGGTTTTTGTTCTAATTGGCGAAAGTTGGCAATTTGAAGGGTTGGAAAGTTCGTAGGTTTGACTAAGGGTTGACTTCCATGTTATCGGGTTTGGATTGTTGTTCCTAAAATTTGAATATGTTTGTTATGTCATTTGAAACTTGTGTGCAAAGTTTGGTTAGATTCCGGATTAGTTAGGTTTGAATCAGACGCTTGGTTCGAAGTTTGAAGCTTATGAACTTAAGAGATTGATCTTGATTGACGATTTGTGGTTTTGATATTTTTATGTGTAATATGAGGCCTTGAGTAGGTTCGCGTTATATTTTGGGACTTGTTGGCATGTTCGGACAGGGTCCCGAGAGGCTCGGGTGAGTTGCAAGGTGGTTCCGAGCCATTCCTATGTGTTTTGAGAGTTGCTGATTGCTGGTGTTTTTGCAGAGCATCGCGATCGCGGAGCTAGGCTCGCCATCGTGTACAGGAATTGTGGGGCAGTTGACGTTTGTTCTTCGCATTCCCGGGCAAGGGACCGAGTTCGCGAAGTTTGTATGTTGGGCTGGAGAGATTTGTTCTTCGCGTTCGCATAGTTGGATCGCTTTTGGTCATCGCGTTTGCGTGGGAAGCGACGTGTTCGCATAGTTATGGCATCAGTGGTCATCGGGTTCGCATGATAAGTGTCGAGAACATGAAGTGTAATTAGCCAACGTGTACTTTGAGCATCGTGATCGCGAGGGTACAACTGCGATCGCGTAAGGTACCACTGGGCAGTGCATATAAGTACTCTATTTCGGACTTTGAGTTATTTTATCACATTTTGAGTTATAAAGTTCGGATTTGGGCGATTTTATAGGGAAGTTTCACGATTTGGATTGGGGTATGTATTTTTTGACTCGGAATTGTTTATTTTACATGATTCCATCGTTGATTTTGGCATTTGATTGATGAATATTAAAGAGGAATTGGAGGTTTTTGTATAAACTTTTCTAAAGTGAATAATTGAGTTTTGAACATCGATTCGAAGTCAGAATAGGATAAAATAGGTATTTATTCGAATGGGTTATAAAAAAATTGTGAGTTTTATCGGGTTCTGAGGTACGAGACCCGAATTGACCTTTTGGTTGACTGTGAGTATTTGATTAAAAATTCAACTATTTTCGTTTGGGTTTGTTTTATATAGCACTATTTGATGTTTTTAAGTTGCTTTTGGCTAGTCTTGAGCAGTTCAGAGGTCGATTCGCGCGGGATGCGCTTCTAGAGTATTATTTTGACTTGCTTGAGGTAAGTATCTTACCTAAACTTGGTTGAGGCACTAGTTGCATGAGTTATTTGTGATAGCTATGTGCTATGGGTTGCGCATATGTGTGGGGCTAAGCACATGTGTGCACCGGGGTATTAACTATGCTCGGGGTAGTGCTTAGGCTATTATACGCCTTGAATTGATTGTTGAGCTTCATGTTGTGATATTCCTCTTATCTATAACATTGTTGTGAGCTATTTGACCCATGTTTGAGGTTACATAGAGGTTAATATCCTAATTAAACCTGATAGTTGTTGTTTTGTGATGTATTTAACTTATTTGAGCTATGATATCACACTCGCACATGCATATGCATTAGCAAGTCATTTATACCAGTCCAGGAGTATGAAATTTGATGTTCTTTGATCATATATATGTATTCTTGCATATCTTCTCTATGTGTGATGGATTGGACCGGTAGCATGTGATCACGCAAGGCGGATTGTGATATTGTACATGTGATCACGCCGGGTGGATTTTTGATATTGTGCATGTGACCACGCCGGACAAATTATGATACTATGTATGTGGCTATGCCGGGCAGATTGTAATATTGTGCATGTGACCACGCTGGGCAAATTGCGATGTTGTGCATGTGACCACGCCGGGAGGATTGTGTTGACCTATGACCACGTCGGGCGGATTGTAGTATTGTGCTTGTGACCACACCGTGCGGATTGTGTTATTGAGCATGTGATCACGCCGGGCGGATCCGTAATATTGAGCATATGACCATTCCGGGTGGATTATGATATTGAGCATATGACCACGCTGAAGATATTGCACATGACTACGTCATCCCCCTAGGGTCACCCTCTCATATGCCTTCTTGATGGTGTACACGCGGATTGTGAGAAACCGACGGGTTTTTGGTTGATGTGAGCTATGGAAGAGTTGGTTATTTCTTTGGTTCATTTACTATGATTATGATGCATGGTCGAGAGCCGTGATGGATTTCTATTTAGATCGGGTTGCGATCTACAACGGATTATTATTTGGTTGTTTCATTTCATCTTTACTTGCAATTTTCTTGGTTGTTTACCCGATTTATTTGACACCTTCTTTATATGCTGGATTGTTGACTGAGCAGAATACGTTAAGAAAAATGTGACAACCAAGGTGGTTTTATCTGTGATTTCATGATTTTACCATATTTCTATTATGTACTTGTTGGAATTTATGAACTTGTACAAGTGATTGGCGAGTATCATTTATAATTCTTGCTTTTATTACACCGCTGAGGTCAGTTATGATACTTGCTGAATACAATGGGTCGGTTGTATTGACTACACTTCTGCACCTTGTGTGCAGATCGTGGAGCTGAGATGTTGTGGATGACGGGAGCTGGCTATTAAGATGTACTTGCTTTCCGAATATAGCTAGCCCTTGCCCTTGGTAGTCTTATGATCGAATCTTGTTTATGTATATTTCTAACAGGTGTTGTATATTTTTTTATACGAGCTTGTAAATATAAGGCTTAGTGGCTCATGAATTGTATTATCGATCCTTCGGTTACTGTATGAAATTCCAGTTATTTCATTTATTATTTCTTATCATTTCATTAGAGTTGTATTGAATATTATCTGGTTTACCTAGAGGGTCAGGTTATGTGCCATCACGACTAGATGGATTTTGGAGTCGTGATAAGTTGGTATCAAAGCTCTAGGTTCATAAGTTCTACGGATCATGATTAAGTGTCTAGTAGAGTCATGTCGATTTGTATGATGACGTCCATACATATATTCGAGAGGTTACAGGGCATGTAGAATAATTTCCCATCCTTCTTCCTTATAGTGCGGCATTGATTCAACTTGAAGTGTATCTCTTTGAATTCCTTCCACTCACTCGTATGTTAAGTTGAGCACTCGGTATCAAGTGTGCACCAATGGCTGGTGATCTCATGGATGAGATTCGGGATGTGTTTTCTATGTTGTGGAGATAGGTCAGTCTGGAGGCCTTGAGGTCGGGTTTAGACCGCAGCTTGGGTTTAGTTGTTTCAGTTGTGTGAGTATGTGCATTTGGACTTATATGTCCAGTAGTATCCCTGGGAGTGGGATGGATGACTATGTGAGTGGTCGGATAGTTATATAACGGGTATGATATGACTGCAGGAAGTGCTTAGATAGATTGGTTATGACGAGAAGAATTTTACTCTCGATGTGAAAGGATTATGGATGATTTATTTTTGTTTTGATATGTTGTACGGTCTTGAGTTATGAGTATGTTGAGGGATCTTTTAGATGTACATTTTTGGAACGAAGTAGATTCTTACGTCTTGATGACGAGTTCAGACCCAGGAGGATTTAGTGATTGCATAGTGGTTGCGACCATTATGGGGGTCATAGAGAGGTTCCAGTTTGAGGCTGAAAATGTGGTTTGTTACCTACGGGGTAGTCTACGAATGTGTGATCCTTATGATGTTTTCCGTGGAGAGTTTTCCTTCAACCACTAGGATGTGTATGTGCTACAATTTGAGTTCGGGTCATTTGAGGAAGTTCGCACGACTGTTACGGGGATGTAGATGCGCTTAGAAGAATATTTGAGGTATTCAATGGCTATTGCTACATGCGCATATGACGGGTTTAGTTGAATTTTAGTGTGGGTTTATGAAAATTATGGAGTAAGGGTATTGTAGGTTATCAGATGTTATGTTTAATGTCTTCGAGCCAAGTGGGGGAGTCTACTATCGATGATCAGATTGCATGGTTATGTGTTATATTGGTTTCTCTATGAGGCATATTTGAGGATTAGTCGTGACTTGAATAGGTTGATTTCAGGGATAGCCCGAGTAAAGAAATTTCTGGATGCATGATGTATTACATTTTATGGATATATGGAAATCTTGGAGTGATCTGAGCTTGCTATTTGTGGTGGATGTAGTGTGCTAGGAGAAGGGATTCACTTGATTTCTTAAAATTGACGTTACATCTTTAGATGATTGTGTGATAATGGATCGTAGATCGTTCGGCTCGCGTTGGCGATGCATTGGAGATTAGAGCTGAGTGGGTGACTCTCAAGAAAGTTCTAATGATTTCAAGATTCATATGTGTTATATGAGGATTTTTTGGATTTGTAAACGGCTATGATCTGAGAATTTCATGGGATAATGTCGGGATTTGCGGCGTTTCTGTATCATTACGGATTCTACGTTTCAGTATCAGCGCAATTAAGCAAACAACTTCAGATTCAAAGAAGGTCTCTTCAGAGTAGGTATCTCGATTGCAGTATCTTTTTGTGCTTAAGAGGGAATACAGTGGCTTAAGGCCTTTAGGACGACGTGGTTTCATGAGAGGATCTCTTGTAGTGAGCTTGGGGTTGAGGATCATAGTATACTGGCAAGAAGAAGTGTTAACTTGAAGGTAATTCGTGGGAATTCAAAGATACAAGTTAGCTTAGTAGTGATTTAGATCAACATAGTTATAGAAGTGATCAGTTCCTTCGGTGGTGAGACTCTATAGGTGTTTTGTGGCAATACTCTTGGGCTTGGTGATCTGTAGACTTGATTTATTTAGAGGAATTCAGTTATGCTAGATTGGTTATGTGTAAATGGGTATCGAAGAGATCTCGATGATTTCGACACGAATTGAGACAAATAATTTCTATAGGCACGGGGAGTTTATTATTGATTGTGAGTTTCTCCTGGATGGATCAATTGGAAGGTTTCTAGCTGATGGAATGTGTATCCTGCTTGTGATTCAGAATTGATAATGGGATTCTCGTGTGTTCATTTAGTGGCATGATAGATACGGAACGACATGTGGGATTGAGATTGCATGTACAAGGTTGTGGTTCCGTTGGAAGAGAAGTTCATGCATTCTAGACAACATGACCAGACTCGGATGTTTAGAATAATGCGTGCAATATCTGGTATCACTTGTGAAGGGTGCACATTTCAGAAGGCGCACTATGTTTTCACTTGCAGATGCTTGACTGGTATTACGGTAATCGCCTGGTTGATCGACTGTTGATGTTCAGATTTTGCTATGTGGCACGGAAGAATTATAAAAGTATTTCTCGTGAGATGATTATGTCTAAGGGATGTGTCGGTCATTTGAGTGGTGGAGTTGGGATCGGGCATATAGATTCTTGTATTCTAAGGATTTGAAGACTAAGAGGGTTCTCAAAGGCAAATTGTTCCTTAGTTGTGGACGGTGGAGGTATCTTGAGAGGTTGACAGCTGCTCATATGTGTTATGTATAGGATATTATGGACTTTTCGGAGGTTATCTACCTATTTTGGGAGGATTGGAATTGATTTGGAGGCCACTGGTAGGCCTATCGAGGATGTGTATTTTACATCGAGACAGATTTGTTTACCCAGCACAACCATGGTTGAGGGGTGTGTCATCGGTTAAAGTTGACCTTATTCGTGTTCTAACGTGTTCCATGTGTCACTCTTCTATGCTATGATGAGTTGTGAGACTGTTGACTACTTACACACATGATGCGATTCTGTTTGGGCCTTGTGGCGGAATTCAAGCGAGATGGTTCTTGTGGTATTAAATGGTTGATGGCGCTTGGGTTATGGTCTTTCTGTTTGTGATATGTGGTGTTACCCATTTCTTCATGGTTATGATCACGCACTTCGCGTGTTTGTTGTTGATATGCATATGGTTGTTGATTGTGAGCATCAAGGCTCAAGGTATTCCATGTGGACTGATGTTTGGATTGGGTCAAGCATCGTAACGGAGTTATGATTGGGATATGATCCTGTGTGATTATTTCATGTGTTTTGCTTCTCCTTTGTCTGATGGGTTCATAGCACAGTGCTTCGTGGTGGTATCGGTTGAGCTTGCGAGATGGTTCTCTCATTTTTTTCTCTTTCTATCATTAGGTGCATTTGAGTCGTTGCTTGTTTGGTGCACGGATTGGATGGTATGTGGCTTTGGTAGTATTGATGTGGAATGTCTGTCGAGCATCTTGTACTGGATGAGATAAGAATTTGGACCTGGAATTATTACTATCATAGTTGGTTAAGGTAAGTTTGGGAGAATAATGTCATAAATCAGCTTATAATTTGGCAAAGGTTCTTATCGAGCGAGAGAGTTCAACGACTTGTTTATATGATGAGTGGTTACAAGTTTCCACGTGTTTATTTCATCATTGGGAGTGTACGAAGGTTAAGAACAACGTTTTATTTGATATGAGGTTTTTTATCGGTACCAGATTTGTTATTGAGCAACTATTGTGGTCGAAAGTTATTGCTATGAGTATCTGCATTACGTGGTATATCATGTGATTACATTTTGGGTTATGGTTATGTCTTGATACATCTTCTTCAGACTTATACAGTGCATAGTTGTGAAAATCAAGTGTTGTAATGAATTCTAGATGTTAGAATTGAGTTCCAAGGTTTATGGGCTAAGGTTGAAGAAAGGGTTTTTGGTTGGGGTGTGTTGTCAGGATTTTATAGAATGGGGGTGATGTGGGATCACCTATGGGTACATGTATGGTGAGTCTATACATTGATTTGATGGCTTTATTATGACTCTTGGCACATTCAAGGATGAACGTATGTTTAAGGGGGAGAGAATGTAACGACTCGACCGGTCGTTTTAAACATCTGCATTCAGTTCGGTGGTTTGAGGTCATGAGTAGATTCATATGGTGTATTATGACTTGCGTGTATCATCAATTTTGGCTTTCGAGTGGTTCAGGATTTATTTGGAAGAATGATTAAACACTTTGAAGCTTTAAGTTGGAAGAGTTTACCAAGTCTAACTTTTTATGTGTTTGACTCGGATTGGAGTTTTTATGGTTTCTTTAGGTCTGGATGTTAATTCTGGACTTGGGTGTATGCCCGGATTTTCCGCTGGATGTTCTTAGAAGGTTTTGGCTTTACTTGGTGAAAATTTGCAATTTGAACGGTCGACAACTTTGGGACTTGTTAGTATGTTCGGATGGGGTCCCGAGGGGCTCGGGCAAGTTCTGGAGTAGTTTCGAGCCATTCCTATGTATTTTGGGAGTTGTTGATTACTGGTGTTTCTGCAGAGCATTGCGATCGTGGATCTAGGCTCGCGATTGCATAGAGGAATTTAGGGGCAATTGACATTTGTTCTTCACGTTCGCGGGTGAGGAACCGCGTTCGTGAAGGTTCTATGCTGGGCTAGAGAGATTTTCTCTTCACATTCGCATAAGTATGTTACAATTGCGTTTCAGTGAGGGAGTTGGGGTTTTCGATCATCGCGTCCACGTGGGAGGCGACATGTTTGCGTGGGTGGTGACGTGTTCGTGTAGTTATGGCATCATTGTTCACCATGTTCGCATGATAAGTGTCATGAATGTGAAGTGTAATTTATGGCAGTATATTTTGAGCATCGTGATCGCGAGGGTACAACCTTGCCCATGTAAGGTACCACTAGGCAGTGCATATAAGTACTCTATTTCAGACTTTGAGTTAAAATCATATTTTTATTATAGAACTCGGATTTGGACGATTTTGGAGGGGATTCTCACGATTTGAATTGGGGTAAGTATTTTTTTCGTCAAATTTATTTATTTTACATCATTCCATCGTTGATTTTGGCATTTGATTGATGAATATAAAAGAGGAATTGGGTATTTTTGTATAAACTTTTCTAAAGTGAATAATTGAGTTTTTAACATCAATTGGGAGTCGGAATTGGATGAAATTGGCATGGTTGAACTCGTATGCGAATGGGTTGTCAGAAATTATGAGTTTTTTCGGGTTCCAAAGTGCGGGACCCAATTTGATATTTTTTGTTGACTTTGAGTATTTGATTAAAGATTCAACCTTTAACGTTTGGGTTTGTTTTCTGTGCCACTATTTCATATTTTTAGTTACTTTTGGCTAGTTTTGAGCCGTTCGAAGGTCGATTCGTGCGTGATGGTACTTCTACAGTATTTTTTGGCTTGGTTGAAGTAAGTATCTCGCCTAAACCTGATCGAGACACTAGTTTTCTGAGTTATTTATGATAGCTACGTGCTATGGGTGGCGCACATGTGTGGGGCTAAACCCATGTGCATGCATCGGGGTATTAACCATGCTCAGGGTAACGTTTAGGCTATGATATGCCTTGAATTGATTGTTAAGCTTCATCTTGTGAAGTTTCTCTTATCTGTAACCCTCTTGTGAGCTATTTGAGCCATGTTTGAGGTTACACGGAGGTTAATATCCTGATTAAACCAGATATTATTGCTATTTTGTCATATATTTACCTAATTTGAGTTATGATATCACACATGCACATGCGTACACTTTGGCATGCCACTTATACCAGTCCAGGAGTATGAAATTAGATATTCTTTGAACATGTGCATGTATTCTTGCATATCTGCTTTATGCGTGATATTGATTGGACTGGTAACCTATGACTATGCTGGGCGGATTGTGATATTGTGCCTGTGACCACGCCGGACGGATTGTGATACTGTGCATGTGACCACGCCGGGAGAGTTGTGATATTGTACATGTGATCACACCAGGCAGATTGTGATATTGTGACTGTGACCATGCTGGGAGGATTATGTTGATCATGTGACCAGGTCGCAAATTATATTATTGTGCCTGTGACCATGTTGGGAGGATTATGTTATTGAGCATGTGACCACACCAGACGAATCCTTAAAATTGAGCATGTGACCACACCAGATGAATGATGCTATTGAGCACATGACCACACCCAACATATTGCACGTGGCTATACCGCTAAGGTCGCCTCTCGTGTGCCTTTTTAATGGTGTACACGCGGATTCTGAGAAACCGGCGGGTTTCTGATTGATGTGAGCCCTGAGAGAGTTGGTTATTGGTTTGGTTCGGTTACTGAGATTCTAATATGGGCCTGAGAGTCGTGATGTGATTTCTATTTGGATCGAATTGTGTGTCGCAACAGATTGTTATTTGGTAGTTGCATTTCATCTTTACTTGCAATTTTATTGGTTATTTACCCGATTTATTTGCATGACTTCTTTATATGTTGGAGTCTTGACTAAGCAGAATACGTTAAGAAATTTGTGAGCACCAAGGTGGTTTTATCTGTGATTTCATGATCTGATCATATTTTTATTCTACACTTGTTGGAATTTATGAACTTGTACAGGTGATTGACGAGTATCATTTATAATTCTTTCTTCTATTACCTCTTCGATGTTAGTTATGATACTTGCTAAGTACATGGGTGGGTTGTACTTATAATACACTTATGCACTTTCTGTGCAGATCTTGGAGCTGAGATGCTGTGGATAACGAGACTGACAATGAAGATGTTCTTGCTTTCTGAATATATAGCTACCACTTGTCCTTGGTAGTTTGAGAATCGAATCTTTTTTATGTATATTTCAACCATGTTTTGTATTTATTTTCGTACCAACTTGTAAATCTAAGTTTTAGTAGCTCATGACTTGTACTACCAATCCTTGGGTTATTGTATGAAATTCCAGTTATTTCATTTATTGATTTCTTGTCATTTCATTAGAGTTGTATTGACTGTTATCTTACTTACTTAGCGAATCGGATTAGGTATTATCACGACTAGATGGATCCTGGATCGTGACGGTAAGTCATAATCTCTTTACTTTGTGATATTTTCGAGGTTTCTTCTTTTAAGTCAAAATTACAATCATCTGATAGAGATATTTTACCAAAAAAGTGTACTAAAAAAGTCTTATTTTACCAAAAAATAGTAAAGTGTATACCAAAAAAGTCTTATTTTACCATTTCACTTTTTATTCGAAAATATCAATGAAAAAAAAATTAAAGCATCATATTAAGATAGAGATATTGCTTTTATTTGACTATAAAAATAGGCTTTACATACAAAAAGCACTACATATTATGGTCCAGAAATCTCAAATAAATCAATTCATTACAACAAAAATACCATTACCCTAGAAATAGTTCAGAAGGGAGGGTTGTATAATGATTTTCCAAGATATAAGGGGTGCATTAAAGTCAGCTTAAGCAAACTACAGGTGTAATTTCACATTAAGTTATACTCCTGTGGTAAAAAAAAATGAATTTAAGTTATATTTAACGATTTTTTTATATATTATCAGTAAATTTTAACCTATAAAAATACTATGTTAATTTTTTTATTCATTAATACTTTGTCATGACATGAGATTCATGGTTTTAAAACTTTTCTCATAAAACATAAGAGGTCCACTTCAGGTTCTGGCCCTGGCCGGTGACATGTGTCAGCCAATTTCATTGTCCGCTAATTTAATAAAGACGTTAACCATATCCGGCCAATTGCATGCATATTTGTGGATCGTCAAAAAAGAAAGAATCCTACAATGCATCCAAAAGCTAATTTGAAAAGTGTCATTTTCTCTTTCTTCAACTCTAGCTATTCTTCATTAGTAAGTCATACATCAATTTTTATATTTAAAAAAAGAAATCACTAAACCCTAAAATATCAACTCTATATAAAAGCCATAATCTTCTTCTTCTTCTTCAAGAACCTAACAAGTCATCCAAGCAAATTTTTAGCAAAAATGGCTGATAATTACTCTTCACAACCTCCTTCAATACACTTGTGTTTTTTCTTTCTTGTTCTCTTCTCCTTTGTAAGTATTACATGGTACATAAACTATGAGTCTATTTTTGAAGGAATTATGGATCAGATGAAGCTTGTTCTCATGATATCTCCTTTGTTGTTGCTGCTAGTTGTGCATCTGCTTTCAAGTTTGGAGAAATCTAATTTGTTCTTTATTCCGTTGCCTGATCAAGAATCATTTCATAGAGCTGGTGGAACTCCTTGGGGAGTTGGCTTGCTCCTTGTGCTTCTTCTTTTCATGATTTCTTATCAGTCTGATTTTCGTGAAAGATGGTTTCCTCTTTTAGCTTGATGATTTACACTACTTTGTAGTATATGCAACCTTTCTGTAGCAAAAGCATTTGTTGAATATGCTATGGATTTATCATATATCTATTGACAATATAAATGAACAGATCGATATTGCAATGTAACATGTTGTAGACAATTGCTTGTCTTATTATCTTACTTAGTTTTACTGATTATGAATTACACCTTCTTTTTCTATATGAGTAGTTACCTTTATTTACTTTTTAACATGATCTGATAGTGTAATTATTTTTATGCTGTAAATTAAACCCGTATCTATATGCTCATCAGTTCAAGAATGAAGAGTAATTTTGAAGTTTGAAGGTAAAGACGAGGGTCAAAGCCCTTGCATATTTTACTTGTAAAGTTTGGTTAGTGATCTTTTCCTTTTTCTTTTTTAAAACTCTAGTTACGCTTTCTCTTTCATACTTTTCTGCTTTCGGTATGTGGTAGTCTTACTTTCAGTTTTTGAAAGGTACAAAATAATTTACACTTGGTATTCATGCTGCCATTTCATTTCACGTGAACCTATTTTCTTTTTAGTTCACGCAAAAAAAAATGACTTCTTTTTCTATTTAGAAACAATTTATCTTTATGCAATGATTTATAGCCACATAAAATATATGTGTCTTATTTTATACAACAAATTCAAAAGTCTTTTATCTTTTCTTAAACTCCGTATACAGTCAAATGGATGTTAGACTTTAAAGTCATTGGGCTTTAAAGACAAGGAGTGTGAATTGGAAAATGGTGGGAAATAAAATGGAGGAAAATGAAAATTTGAATCAAGTGAGCTTTGTCATGAACTTTGTACCACATTGATGAAAGACAACTACACTCGTGTGTATAAATATAGAATCACTTCTTAGAACTCTTAAAAGGAGTTGAAGAGAATGAACCCTCGCGCCGTCGTCGTCGCTCGGCTCGGCTTTGGATTTGGATTTGTCAAATGATCGATAAGATTATTTTTGGACAAAATTTATTTAATTAATTAGTTAAGAATTAATTAGATGCTAGTCAGTTCATTAACGGAATTGACTGAATCCAGATGCTGCCTTTCCCTTCTGAACAGACACCTCTTCACATTACACTGCCTAAAATCCAGAATTTCCTTCTGAAAATATACTGCATTCTATTCGCAGTCTCTCTCTCAAAATCATAAGTGTGATTTTGCTCCGTTCCTTGAGTTCGTTGGTATCCTGCAACTAGTATTGCCACTGTTGCAGGAAGGTTTATTCCGTTTCATCCTGGGAGGATTTAATCCATAACCTTAGCAACTTGTGAGGGGGTTAAAATTCCTTAAGGACGCACAAGGAAATTGTGGACTCGGAATATTTCATATCATCTACTGATTTTCTGTTTCTTCTAACAGTTTGTTTTAACACAGTATCGACAACAAGCTTTAGGAATTTTATTTAATGTTTCTGTGTTGAAATTTATATTGAACTGTTATCTTTATTTTGTATACTGCTTTGGAGACTAAAGCCTTTGTGCTTTCTACTCCAATAACTATTATGTCCAGTTTAAAGTATATCAAAACTTTACCGGAATAATAAACGTACGGGTTTGAAGTATATAAAAACTTCACCATTGTTACGTGTTGTATGTTTGGTTTGGTATTCAGTTTGAAGATATCAAAACTTCACTGATTTAACAAAGTTCTGTTTGTTTCCAACT